>JAHDVE020007342.1:0-24400 GCA_022606495.2 Halesus radiatus | reverse complement strand
ACGAGTATATATAAAAAAATCAATGTAAGTTTATTTGTTTGTTCTCGATTTTCTCAAAAATTTCTCGAAAATAGCACAGTTTGTTCTTGTTAGTGTGGGAAATATTAAGAGAGTACTTTGAATGAAATCCAACATGTAAAACTGTTGCTATAACGTTTTAAAATTAGTATGAAAAACATTGAACCCGCCATGTTTTATTTAGGTTAGCCCATAAATATAACACTCTGGTTAACCACATTATATTCAGTTACTTTCGCTGTCAAATCAATTATGGCACCCTAATGACAGGTGAAAATCCCGAGCATGGCCGGGTACACATCAGCTTGTAAAATATATTAATTAGTTTTTTCTTCTATTTGAATTTCGGGAATTATTTTTAAACGCTTCATTTCTATAAGGGGGCACTCTTTGAATACACACTTTGCTGTCTGCAACTGCCAGAAATACTACGAATGACTTAATAATAAACTTTACACGAGTAGTTAGGAAAATGTAAGTATCCAATGACAAAAGTTTTTAGACTGTAAGCTTTTAAGTTCTATATGAAATAAGTACTGGAATTTAAGGTAAAACCTTCGAAAATGTCTTCAATGGTTTTCAAACTGCGCTCATTTAAAAGTTAACATTTTTATGATATTTATCATTCTGAAACCTTGGACATTTTTCCAAACTATCCGTATGGAATTAACAGATAAAATATTTGTTTAGCGGTTGCGTTAGCAACCTGAAAAGTGGCGTTTAGCGCCTTATTTGGGAGCTCGTCCTTAATCAGCCGTAACTAAAATCATTTGACAGTGTGGTTCGCTTTGCTGGTTTTCGATAACCAACTGTATAAATTTCAATTTATATTTTCTTTAACATACAGAGTCAATGACCTATCGCTTCAGTTCAAGTTATTATTAGCGAACTGTAGTTGTACCAGATCCAGACACCAAAGGCGTGTTACAAACAAATTATTTTGCGTTTTATCACTTAACTGGGTATACGAGTACATGTTTTTAACTATGTAAACGCTATTCATGGGTCTAATTGGACGCGTCTTCAATTATGTGTTGTAAAAATTGTATTTGATATTTATGTATATATACATAAATATGTTAATTTACATTTATTGTTATTATAAATAACACCATGGGAAAATATTATTAAAAAATTACGTTATTTACACAATAAAACACAGATGTTCAAAAAAAAACATTTTTTGATGAAAAACCCAAGATACATCAATTTTATATTTTTTTAAATATTGTAAAATATTTAAAATTCGAAGTAGTTTCTCCCCAAAACTCAAATTAAGACTTCTCGAAATATAAAAGCACATTTTTCTTAGATAATGCAAAGAGAAAAAAAAGGAATCATCTTTGTTCGTGATTTTTTCATACTCGAAAAACGATGTACCGCTTTAAAAAAATATGGAGTCTAACAATTTTGACATGTTACATATTCTAGTGGACTTTACATTGAAGTATTTTACATTTTGAGCACATAATGTTAGTTTTATTTTCGTTTTTTGAAATAGAAAAATTACACTTACGGTATACACGGGTCGAATCTGATCCGAGAGGGGACGCAACTCCGAAAATTACAGCCAATACTGGACGCGTGTGCACCTACATTGTTCTATCAGTTATGTGTACTATCGAAGTTAATATCGAAAGACTGTTTTGTCCGGGTCTATTTTGACCCATGTATACCATTTAAGTGTTGGGATCATTCTATCTTATTATATTTCTCTTTGCAAGTACATCAGTACATAGATAAGGGGAAGCTTTATAATTCATCCCTGAAAAAATTAAATTCTAGATTGAAAAAAAAAATTCAAAATATTTCATGAATTATTCCAAAATTAACATTATATTCCATGAAGATAGAAGATTATCCTGAAACTTTTCCCTTATCCGAGAGTTACCTAGTCCACGACGTGAATACTAAACATGAAAAAAGCAAATGTTTAACAATTTGTGAGAAAAAGAAAACGGAAAGAAAGTTTAAACTTTTCAGGGAACAATAAAACTGAAAGCTCTCGGCTGTAAAAACATTGATGTGACAAGAGATGCGAACAATGAACGAGACACTACTTAGTTATACTTATAGTATGTAGGGTCTGAGAGTAAACAGGAAAATCTGCGAAAAATAAGATAATTTGTCTGAGGCGGTTTCCATTAGTTTTATTCTGAAAGTTTTTCAAATTATTTCCTGAGTGATTTCAAGATGGATTTTCAATGTTTCACAACACGATTCAACTTCAGAAGAAAATAAAGTATTATGGAATTGACTTGTCTTGTGTCTCATTTCTGACAAAAAAGTTTTGACACGTAAAACTCTGATCCGTTTTTTTTTAATTTCTTTAAAGACGATATTTTAATTTATTTAGAATCTCTGCAACTATACACATACAGTAATGTTCGGAGGTAAGATCGATACCAAGTTTATTGAAGTTATACCCAAATGTACGAGTTTTGGTTAAAAAAGGTAGCTGTTTCCTTTTCCGAGGGAAAGTCAAAATGTGGCAGTTTAACAAAAACACGTAAGTATATGTGTTTTTACACCCCCTCCAAGAGTTGCAAGCACATTAAAAAAATGTTTTCTGATCAGATTTGAAAGGCCAGGTACTACACAACATTTTTTATTTTGTTTTATTTGGAAAACTAAGAGTTTACAATAATTATTATGTATGGTAAAAAATTAACTAATAATTGGTGTTCACTTAAGTATTTAGATAATTCAATTAAAAAAAGAAATGTTAAAAGGTTATCCTATGAGATTAGGATGATAGGAGGGAGGGAAAGGGAAAGGATCTATTATGTGTAGAGTAATATGTATTGTATGAATGTTATTTATTGATTTTAGGTTTGAAATTATGAGGGGCTGAGTTGAATAAGTCGAACTCACTGAATGAAGTGATAAAAACGTGTGAAGCGCGGTGAATAAAAGTGTTTTGTTTTGAGTTAGTGTCGCATTGAAGTAGGTTTAGTGTGTGGTTTTGTCTGGTTTGTTTGTTAGGCACTCTCGATTGAATTCATTCAAGTAATTCAAGGCAATCTATCAGAGGTGGCTATTTTTTGTAACAAATTTTATAGTGACGATATCCGGAAAAACGCGTCTGACTCCTTATGACTCAAGCGGGGACGATAGCCCCGAAAATCGAGGTATTGTAGAAAACAGTTTTGTAATTTCTCAATGTGTTTTTAATTATTTTTTGTTTATTTATTTGTTTCATATGATGGGCTGTACTTAATACGGGTTACCGCTAGTTTGGCGGAACTGAACTGATTTCTTTCTGTATTGTCCACTTCCCCCTTTGAGGGAGTGGAAATTAACCCCTGTCTCTGCAATTCTCTCATATTATTTTTGTTTTTGATGCCTATCACTTTTCTCGGAACGGACACTGGCCGGACCCTTGTGCAATTTCCAAATGGGCACGCGTTGCCGGCTACTATTCTCCCCGTCTCCTCAACCTAACGGCACGCTCCCGGCCATTTGGATTCCCTATATATCTCTAGGGTCTTCAGGTGTTTCTCACCCCACCTCCCAGATTTCCTCTTCTTAAGGGATACTTTGGGTGACTGTTGCGAAACTTCACTGAGAAGGGTGTCGGAAGCAGGAAGTCGCTTTGCACTACTCTGGAGGAACTGCCCTGGTTTCGTGACTACGGTCTGTTTTGGATATAAATTATTTTAGTGTTTCTTTTTTATTTATTTATAGGTATGTTGGTACACTCCCGCACTCCATCTTGGATTACTCCGATCATCAACAGAAGGAGCCATAGTATCTGTACTAATCAATTTGATGTGCATTTGTGACTAACCTCCTTCTATACGAAAGCTGTGCAGGGACACTTGAGGGTTTAGAGTCCTTTAAAAATTATAGATTCGTTTAATTAAAAAATTACAGCACTTGACGTGCACCTTGAAGGAGTAACCATAAGTTACTTATACAGAGGTGGGAAAGTGGTGGGTAACCTCAACTGTATGTAATGTGTACCTGGGATTCTAGACTTGAGAGGTACTACACAGAGAACTGAGTACATACGCGACGTTATAAAAGTCAATGCAATTTTATAATCTTTTTTTAAAGGTAAACACAATTTTTTATTTCATCAACCACATAACATTCCTCTAAAGAGTTACCATCCGGATGCCTAAGGGCAGTTTGAACTCTTGTGCGATAACATATTACAATAAATCCATGATGTAAAATGTGCAGATAAAAAAAATAAAAAAATAATATGATTGTTTAAATTTGTCGTTTCTATCATGTAGCCTGCAGGGATATTTACTTCCACAGCGAAAAGCGGCGACGACACAATAAAAAAGATTTTAGTATTTCCTTGTGCAAACCAATTGTAATATTTATATTGTATGTATTTTACATAAGTGCGTTTAATCTAATAATTAAAGATAATACAACCTTTAAAACAAACATTTTTTTTAATAACTCCTTACAGAGGGACCCGAAGAAAATAATTTCCCTCACGGCCTATGTCATCTTTGAGTATGCTAGATGGAGGATTTTTTGAGGAGAGGGAGGAGTGAACACGGGTCTTAAAGAGACCCATGTTGTAGGAGGGGGGAAACACAGAGGCCAGCAAATCGTTCCACAACCTGGTTGACAAATGATCCGTTATCATGTAACAAATGTCAACTATGTAGAAATGCTGAGCCAATATATATTTAAATAATTTAATAAATACTTCACACCTAGTTATTAAGGGCCTATTTCTTTAACCATAGAATTCGGTTACAATTTTGCAACAGCAAGGTAGAAGTTAAAAATTTAGGAAACAATTGATTAATCAAATGATATTAATAATTCCTAAATTGAGGCATGATGTCGACAAAGGTGACGTAATGTCATCAGAACCTAATAGCTAAGTGGTTAAATTGCCATTCCACGTAAAACAGAGGTCTTGGGTTTGATTCTCAGATGCGATGGTTACCTTTTTTATTTTCTGTGTCTTTTCCTGTTTCGTATTTTAATCATAAAATATTATTTACCCATAATGGTGATTAATGGAAATCACAAAATCTTGAATGAAGCTAGCCAAAACAGAAATAAGCTTTACCGCCTGTCTTGGAGGGTTGCGCCATGTTTCATTTCCTGCTTGAATAATAAATTATTACAGAATCTGCAAATTTTGTGCATTTGCTTTTTTTCTATCCATTCGATATTTTAAAGCTTTATAAGCTCATGATAAAATTTACGTTACTGGCAAAACATGATCGTGTTGCCCAATAAATTTCATGCAAAGAAATTTATATAAAATTCGTGACGCCAGAGCTTATCGTTAGCTAGTTTTAAGTGAGATATGCGAATAAGAGATTTCCTGACCAGTCTTCAAAATGGAAATAAACAATTTCTTCAAACGATTGGTATTCACTTTGTGCCATCATTATTAATAAATGAATTAAAAAATGTACTCTGTATTAACTACTTTATTAATATACATAGATATCTACATGTTTCGAAAGCGATGCTTTCTTCATCAGATATATACAGAACACTATGTATTCCTGATGAAGAAAGCATCGCTTTCGAAATATGTAGATATCTGTATATACGAGTATTAATAAAGTGGTGAATACAAAATATATTTTTTAATTCATGTATGAAAATAAATAATATTATAATCGTAGTAAAGCCTTGACCAGTTCGATAAAATTACTTCATTACAGACAATTCGATATTCAAAATTTACTTAATATAGATTAGAGGTTTTTCTAAGGCTTTGGTATTTAAAAAAATATCCTTTCCTATTTACCTAAATACACGCCTTATAATAAGAAATAGTTTTAATTAAAACAGTTTTATGATCTTAACCATTTTGCGATATACCTCCTGAAGGGCGGTTGACAAAGCCAGAAAATATTTTTTTAATTATCTTGTCTTTAGACAAAACTACTCAAATAGCTTTAACAAAGCTTTATCAAATAAACGAAAACGAGTGCGTTCATGTATTGCTGTGAAATGTCTTGTGAGATTTGAGATTGAGTCAAAAATAAAAATGTGAATAAAATGAACAACGTCAGAATTAGCATAAAAGAGAATAAATATTTTAAGAATATATCACTGAAGGTGAAAGGCGCACATGAAATATTGGGACAGGTAGAAAATTGTGTAATAATAATGCGAATTTATTTTTCAATTTATTTCTAATAACACTGTTGTAAAAGAAAACATTTGTTCCGTGACATACTATCGAAGTGTGAGGGGTTATTGCATATTTTTTCAAAAAAAGTCAAAAAAATTTACCTATGAAAAATTGGATTTTAATAATGTGATAATTTTTAAGAGATACATTTTCTAAAAAGATTAATGAAAACTTTCTGCCAAAAGTCTGTCGAGTACCAAGTTTTTGGCTCATATGAGAGTTAATTTAATTATTATTATTTTTGTTTTTTTAATTATTTTTTTATATATTTTTTTTATATATATTTTAAATTTAATGTAAATCAAACTTAACGATTTTATTATCAAGTTCAGCAAGTATTTTTTTTTAAATATTTTTTTTATTTATTTATTTTTTTATTATTTTTTTTATATAATTTAAATTTAATGTAAATCAAACATAACGATTTTATTATTAAGTTCTGCAAGTATTTTTACTTTTTATTATTGTGATAGCTGTTTCGGCGTTCTGCCTGGGCTGTTTTAAAATGGCCTTGAACGTCGAAACAGCTGTCACAAACTAAAATAGTTGGAAAACTTAATTATAACACTATTTAATTTGATTTACATTAAATTAAAAAAAATAATAATTAAATGGAGTTCTACGAATTAAACATAAACACAAACAATAAGTTAATTTTATATTTTAGGGACCACGAAGCTCGTTAAGCCTTATTAAACCGGTTCGGTAGAAAATAAAATTAATAATTTTTTTCTAAACACATGGAAATCACTTTCTTTTGAATAATTATAATGTGCATCAGTTGATATGTCGTAGTGTTATTCGTTCAATCTCCCCAAGGGTGTTTTAAAAGTCTTTTTACAGCTTCTTCTTTCCCATCTCCTTCCCCTTTCCATACCCTTCAGCTTCACAGCATACCTCAAATGCTGATGTTATAGTCGCACTGGCTCCGGTTAGCGGGAAGCAGTTGGGACTTCACTTAATTCGGTAAACGCGTTAAAAAAATGAAAAAGGGCCCATCTAGCATGCGTTTAAGCATTCCTTTGTAGCTTGGATATCCAGATTTGGACAGACAATTTGTTTGTCCGACAATTTGTGGGTCAGAGTACGTGTATTTGACACCGTGACCCTATTTTGTCAGCTTTGTTTCCGATTTTAGTGTCACGAAAATTGAGAAATACTATAATACGATTCCCGCTCTTTCAGGGATATAATTCGTTTATCTCGGGTCGATCGAATTCAGTTATATTGTATATTATATTAATGCATTTAAGTTCAAACAGGTATAGGATTGCCTGTTGTGTTGTTTGTGTATGTATTCTGGTATGTATAATTCATTTTTCATTAATAGGTTACGATATTTTCGATAGTGTCTAATGTTCTTGTGCTGAATATTGACATAAACTGATTATTTTAACCCCCATTATTTTTTGTGTGTAAGAAAAAAATATTTTTCAAAAAAAACGAACCCAGCGAAACTAAAGTAGTGTATAGTTCATTTTTAACCCTTCGGATCTGGATAATAATATAACACCAAGTTAGTTATAAAATCTATCAGATTAGAGATTGTTAGAAATATTCCCGCTTGACATTGTATATAAATAGATTCGCCTTTTTTGGACGGACCCCAAAATGAAAGCAGATAAAAAAACTATTTTACATTTAAAATTTACAAATGGACGTGTTTAGTTGGAAATCTTAAAATTGTAATACAAACATACAGTTTTTTTAAATAGCTTATCGATGGTTTTTTACTTTAACTGTTAATACCACATGTAAAAAAACTAATGAAATACAATTAATTTAATAAATGTATTGGCAATTTCTTGCTTACACCACTATTCAAGCCAGAATCTTTTTAAAACTATATTTTAAAAGTCATCATCCTCACTTGACTTTTTTATAATTTTATATATTTTTTAAAAATTATAATAAAAATTGGCTATCCTTGACCAATATTTTTCAAATGATAATTATTATTTCATAGAATTATTTAAAATTATTCGGCTAAGGTAAACATTTAAATATAAAGTTAAGGCTTTGTGTTCTCTCTTTCTAAAACTATTCATACCATGTGCCTGGTTATAAAAAAAGGAGATAGAACAAAATATGTGAAGACGTATCATTTGTTGACAGATATAGCACAACGTGACTCAACAAATTTTGATGTATCGTGAAAAATATGGCATTACGTGACCCGAGTTTTAAAAAGAAACCACTGCCTTTGATTACCTTAGAAAAAAAGATTTCTAAATAATTTTGTGGTCAAATAACGAAATTAAATTGATATTCAATAATCGAAGCTTCGCCAATCTTTAATTTTTCATGCTTTGTATTAAAAGACAAGAATGAATAATTCAAATATTGTTTGATCGTCTATTCACCAACGAGGCTTCATAAAACAATTCATTTTGAATACCGATCAAAATGATGAAAATGTCGCTTTGGGGAGTACTTGAAATAAAATTGATGCAATCAGAAAGGATATTTGTACCTACTTTAATCCTTAGAATAACGATAATAATAATATTCAATTTTTTTTTTATACTTATTGAAGTTTGTAAACCTCATTGTAATATTTGAATCATTGAAGAAGATAATATTAACACATCCCAAATGAACCACGAAACCGAAAAAACAACAGAAATTAAAAAGATTTCAGTCGCATCTGGGATGCGACTGAACTCACATTTAAATCTAGTAGTATTTCTGATTATTATACAAATGCTTTTGAAAAAGTTAGTGATATGATAAGAATTATTGTAAACTACCCGGTCTCAACAAGAAATACCCATAATGAGATAAGGACGGTAATTTATACAATATTTATTGTATAGATGTACTTAAATAAAATAAAACAAAACCATTTTAAACTTAAACACGTAAAACATCGATATATTTTTTTAACAAAAACCACGCAGGCATGAAGATATGAGGCACTACAAATACCTGGTCGGTATATTCTACCTTTCCATTTTCTGAGTAGATCACTGCAGCAAAAATGGCGAGCGAATTAGGTCGAAGGTACTTGCTAAAATAATAATTGGCGTATGAACTACTTGCCCTATCTGACCCAGTACCAATATAACCCTGAGACCACGCGCCGAACCTTTTGAATGAATATTTGATATTTCAATAACACTGAGATCCTTCCTGAACATAAAAATACAGCGGGCGAGTCGTGCCCGTCATAAAATAGCCTATTTCAGAAGAGTATGATAATCAAATTGTGCGTGTCTATAGTCTGGAAGGGATGGACAGGAGGACTTGAAAGAGTGACGGATTTATTTCGAGTGTTTTTTTTTTCTTAAATAAGAAATAAATCAAAGAAACCATGCATCGGTACTACTTTTAAAGTTAGGCAAAATTAAACCCAGCGTAACGTCATATCGTCAAATTTCTTTAAAATATTCCGTTTCACCGCCAATAAATGTAACATGGTGCAATATGATACATACATTATCAATTATTGTATTATTTACGTTACCTAACTCACTAGGTGAGAACTGTTCTGAGATAAATTACAGGATGTACTTTTAAATATTTTAGCATGATGTTATGACAGATAAGTATTGTGTACTAAAAATATCTGAAACGTATAATATTTTTAAAAAAGTAATGCTTGATAATTTAAACAGTAATTGAAAATAAATTTCGAATACAGATTGTAAAAAAAATGTTTCTAAAAAAGGAAGAAAAAAATTATTTGATCTATATTTAAAAAAGGTGATTAGGTTAACTGTTATCTATAAACTTACTAGCTGATGTATACCCGACCTTGCTGGGATTTTTTTTTTGGAATAAAGTTATGAAGTTGTGAATTCTTGCTTGTTTGTCAGTAGGGTGCCATAATCATCTCCAAATAAAGAAACATTCATTTGAATATTTTATTTCATTCCAAACGTATATTTTTTCAAAATGTATCTAAATCATAAAGTTCTTAAGTAGGTACCTACTCGGGTTTTCCATTTTGAAAATATTCTACCCAAAAAAAATCTTCTTTTTTTGAATATGTAATCTGTGGCTAACCAGAGCGTTATATCTATGGGCTAACCCAAATAAAATACGGGTGGTTCAATATGTTTCATGCTAATTTTAAAACGTTATAGCAACTGTTTTACAAATTTAATTTCATTCAAGCTACATTCTAAACCTTCCCGGCACTAATAAAATCAAACTGTGCTATTTTCAGCGAAACCGGTCTAGCGATTTTTGGGAACATCGAGAACAAACAAACAAACTTATATTGATTTTTATATATATAGATAAGTATTTTTTTTTTAGCGCTACACGATATCAGATAAATAAAACAGTATCACTTTTAAATATCACACTTTCTTTTAAAACACTATTTTATTTTTAAATTAACACCAACCGGTTTCGCTTATCTCAACCATAGAATCTTATAAAATAAAGAAAACCATTAAAATTGACAGTAATATTCTTAATAATCCACTTAATTCCCGTTAATTTCCCACTTCTTAATCCCTCCTTTGACGTTCTGTCTCTTTTTTTTATGTTTTGTCCTATTCTGTTACAAGTAAGCATACGAGTAGATCTATATCACGCTTCCACTGTTTCGATTTATATTTTGTCTCCTTCCTTTTGTATATCCAATGCATGTACGAGTATGTATAATGCATGCCCTATTTATGTATTTAAGTGTTAATTAAAAAATAAATTAGTGGTTTTAATTAAAGTGTTTTATTTAATAAAAGTTATTTTGGTTCATCCATGATGAATGTAAGATCTTCAGGTTATAAACGGAGAAGGGCTGCAAGCCAGTGGATAGGGAAGTAATCGTTTGAAGTCTGTTTATTGGTTACACTTCCACAGCAAATATTCCAGCCATGTTCTTCGCATAGCAATGGAAAATTATCATAATTTCAAAGTAAGAATGATTTCTTGTAGATATTTCCAAGTCTGCAATCGCTGGCGGAACGGAGAGATCGACCGTATAATAGGTGCGGCAAGAGAAGTGCTAAGTGGTTCGCCCTTTGTACTGCTTGACTATAAGTAACCTGCACTATCACTGGCTTTCACCAATCAAAACAGAGTAGACGCTAAGTTAAAATTTACACCATTCGGTGTTTTTTCGGATTCGTGTTTCATTTGGGATGTGTTAATATTATCTCCTTCAATGATTAATATAACTAGTTTTATAAAGGATCGTTTTCTTAATGGATTTAAAAAATAAACTTTTAATGAATCAAACCTATTTTTGCAGTTTCTCCACATTGGAGACCTTGAGGGAAATCTTTTTACTCTAGGTCGATGTCATCTTTGTGGATGCCGTGTGGAAAATCTATTGAAGGATAGGAAGGAGTTAACCTGGGTCTTGAAGAGTACTATTTTGTAAGAGAGAGGGAACTTATGAAGCCGGCAGATCATTCCACAGCCGAGCTGTTGAACACAAAAACGATTCGTAGAAGCGACCCGTGCTTATGTGACAAATTTCAACCGTGTACAAATGTTGGGCGCGCCTTTGGGGTGTTTTCTGACTGCACTGGTGCCGAAGGGATCAATGACGCTAGTTTCTCATAGCATCTTCTATTGAGATACCGGCGAACAAGGACACCATTCCCACCTGACGTCTGTGCTCCAAAGATTGGAATCCATTTATTAAGATAGGGGAATCTATCAAATGACCACCCGTTTCTGTATAGAGTCAATGGTTTTATTCAGATATTTTTGGTCTCCCGACCAGAGGTGGCTACTAAATTCTACAGTGGGGCACATTTACGATTTATACAGGGACAGCAGTTGTGTACTATTAACATATCTGTGGACTCTGTACAGTACACCCAGCTTCTGAGAGGCTAACTTTATTCTGGATTTGATGAATGACGGCCTCCATGGTCGAGGAGTAAGGCTTTCGACTACGAATCCGAAGGTCGCGGGTTCAAATCCCGGCGTGCGCAAGTAAATTTTATTTAATAAATTTGTGCTGTTTCACAATTAATTCAACTAAAAAATAATGTATAGTATATTTGCGCACGTTCCAGAGTGGAAGATACTCTCAGTATCGCCGTGGGGAAAGACCACAAAGACATAAAAATAATTATACGATTCATTGCGTTCCTGACAAAATGGCGTAAATTCATGTTATTATCGTTAGATACATTTATGATATTATTCTGTCGATCTTCATACACGTTTGCAGATTCGCTAATGGACCATCAGTGTCAAAAGCATATATCATATCCAATTAAACCTAAATAATTATTTCGGAAGTAAAACAATTTCGTCAGGCACCAACAATGTTTAAATTCATTCATATAATATTATGTACGATTGGTTATCGAATGGCGAACTTTTTGCTCTAATTTTGAATTATTACTAATTCTTTTAAAATAAAAAGATAAGAAATATTTTGTGTAAAACACTGCTAAGCATCAACATATTTCGGAAGAAATTATTACAAGTATTATTGACAAATAATAACCATAGAAAATAATAATGCAAAAAAAGACAAAATTGCAAACATAAAATAAGTGATTAAAGTAATTTTAAAAATTATTAAAAAAGGTTTATCATTATAAAATATCAAATAACAAATTTTTATTAGAAATTTATATAAAATTTCAATATTAGAATTTTCGTTTTTAATATAAATAAAATCAAGAACATAGTAAGGCATAAAACATGAAACAATAATAGTTATTATTATTATTATAATTTATATTGAAAATATTAATATGTTTTTTTTTTTTAATATTTGCTTTTTAATAATATTTAATTGATTAATAATACTTTTTATAAATTCTAAAATTAAAAATTCATTTAATTGTTACCCTCTTGTATTCGTATGTTAAATTCTTACACCTTTATTTTTGTCAAAAGAATGATTTATTTCCAAAACATGGTTGGCAAATTCAGAATTATTATTATTACTTAAACACCTTAGGTGATTCTTAAATTTTTATGAAGTCTTTCCTGTATAAAGGGGTTACAATCGTTACAAATTGATTTATAATTCTTCAAATTTACATGAATTTTTTACTTGCTTTTTTGTATGTTGGGTCATTGGGTATCATTACATTCTTTTTATCACTGAAACCGCCATGAAACCGAATTAAAAACTTGCCCGTATCAATGTTTCGACATTCTCACTTGTGGTTAGGATTTCACTTCATTTAAATGCTTCACGATCTGTTCAAATTGAGTTGGAACATAAATCAATCACCTAGAAGTATATTAAAAATATATTATACATTTCTACGACTGGTTCTTAAGTTAAATAGATCGGTTGTGAACGTATTTGTCTGCCCTTCCCGGCGTTTTCTTCCTTCTACAATATGGGACCCTTCTTCTCCTCAATAAGACCATCCCCACAGCATCCTCAAATGTACCCAAAGATTTTTCGCCTGGTGTGTGTGGTGAGTAGAAGGTCTTACAATACCTAATTGTGTGTTTTGCCTAGTGTCTTTTATCCGATAATAATTTTTGTGGTTGAGTGATTACGATACTCGGCTACGAATCCGGAGGTCTGCGCGACGTTTTGTACATTTTTATTTTTGATATATATATATATATATATATTTTTTTTTTAAATTCATATATCGTCACTGGTCACTTAGCCAAGTAGCTGCTTAACCCCCTACATTTCCCCTAACTGTCAAATACATACTGATTTTTAAACAAGTTTTTAGGTTAAAAATAAAAATATTTAAAAGTGTCGCCTGTAAGGAATTTTTTTTTTCTTCAAATAAAGTCAGGAACCTCTGGTTAAAATAAGTCAGGTACGTTTAATAAAATAATGTATATTGTTCTACTATAGGGGTAAATACTATCAGGGTCGCCCTGGTGAAAGACCACCACTTAGAATCGAAGTGTTACTTGAAATGGCGTTAGCCGTATTTGGTGACCAGATATGAATATCCAGGTACTTCCGCATCTTCCTCTTCCCATCTCCTTTCCGCTCCCCGCTATTGTCAGCCTCTTAACGTAGTCCAATTAGGGATGCCAGAGTCTTACTGGCTCCAGACGGTTGGGAGCAGTTGGGACTAAACATAAAAAAAAAACAAAAAAACCATACAAAAAAAAACGATGGTCCGTGTAGGATTCGAACCTACAACCTCCAGTCGAGAAAGTTTGGCGCTCTAACCTATTGAGCTAACGGACCTGTGCCGTCAGGCGAGAATTCTAAGGATTATAAAGAACAACACAATCGACCGACAAAAAACCATGAGTCACGACACGTCTCGACCGTCGGTGAGGATTACACCCACAAACAATTATTTTTTGTATGTAAAATTTATTTGGAGATGGTGGAGATCTCTTTCTGTTAAGAAAAGAGGAAATCCTTTTAGTTTTTTTCTCCTTTTACACAAACCTCTGGAATAAAGAAAAACCTTTTCGGATGTAAATATGCTAAGTTTCTGGAAGATCTGTAATCCTTGTGTAAAGCCTATCTTAACATAACGTAATAAAGCTGGAAATTTTGAACAAATTTAGAAATTTAGGAAACTAGAATTTTACCGTTTTACCAAAATCTGATACTGATTTTTCAATATTTAAAAAAAAAATTTTGCAAATCATAGGTGTTATTTTATGTTTAGAAACAAACAGTGCATAGATAAAATGAGTAGTGAACAGTATAGAGATTAAAGATAATTATTTTAAGCATCGGTACCAGTGACATGTCTATGAAATATGTATTGAGTGATTATGCTCGTATACCGGAATGAGTTGGTACATGCTAGGGAATGATTTCAGGTTAACCCTTTGAGGCACAAGATTTGGAACAAAAAAAAAAAGGTCCTGTTGCACACAATTTCTAAAACTTCGAAAAGTACGTATGTACCATCTATTGGCCGAGATAGCAAGACGTTGGAGTGGGCGGGACATAATTTAAACCGCTGTGTCTCAAGTGGTTTTAATTTTTCGAAGTGGTATAAATTTCATCCCACCATGCAGCAAAAGATAAAAAATGGTGGGTTATTTTTGATAATGAAAAATATGTATAATGTATAAGCGCATGTGTGTGTATCTGTATGTGAATGTGAAAGTCTATGTGTTGTTACGGTGGTGAAGAAATAACCTGACTTAATCCACGTCGGTCGCCAGAGTTACGGCGGGGAAGAGGGGGAGATGGACTAGGCAGTGTAAGTAAGGAGGAGAGGATGGGGCCCCAAGTTGGCCGCCAGTGTTACGATATGATGAAAAGCACCCACGCGAGGGCGTACAGTTTTACAAGGCGATTAAAAATAATGCATTTATGTTCCAATCAGCGGCGTGCGGTTCATATATTCACATAAGCACTGCCCACCGTACCTTCCTGGCATGAAAATATAAATAATAATAAAATGTATGAAATCATTACGAGATTCTTCTTTTTCAAAAGCATGGGCGAGGTACCAACCACGAGACGCAGCGCCGCGCACGCCACACCAACCGCACCATTATGACGTGTTAAAGGCAGGAACTGAGAATGCAAAATGACGCACAAAACATGTTCAAATATTAACTCTACTGTATACATTTAAACGAACATGTATGTACGATACGCATAAGTCCCGATTAGTTTGTATGAGTGTTTGAAAAGCAGTACTTTTCGGCAATGCCAGCATATATAGCAATCAGTGCCATCTGTTGGTACCTACATCTATTAATTAGAACAACTTTAATAACACAAACAATAAAAATGATAATATCATGTTGGCTTTTTGGAAAAATATTTTCAGTGTTTATTTAGAGGAAAGAGATCAAAACTTATCAAGTAATTGGTTAGTAAATCGGTTACTTCGATATTCAATATGGTTTAGAAAATTCCAATCAACATCTGCAGACAGTAGCTTAGCCATTCTTACCGAAAACATGCACGACGGTTGTTTGGGTTTTTTTTTATACCAATAAAATTGATGTTTTTTTTTCTATTGCCTACCCTAATTACAAACTCTGTACACGCCACTAGTTCCAATCATATGAAAATTAATATGGTGTTTTCAGTTGATGACAAGTTGAATTTTGACACAATGTATCTGAATGTATCCATAATAACACCTGTTGGGCTATTGTTTTTTTTTAATTTAATGGAATATTAGGTTAGGTTTGAAAATAAATACATCCTAGTCTAATAAATTAATTTATTCAGAAAGAATAGTAAAATTATATGCGGTTATGTTTTCGACGAAATAAATTCAGGAAGAAACATTTTGCTGGCCACAAGCTTTTATAGCTCGGAGTAAAGGAACAATCATCAGACCTAAAGCGGATCGGCACATGGAACATCACCAATATAGCAGACGTCGAATAAGCTATCCCAGATATAGGTGAGAGAATCCACTTTAGAGGGTGTGCGAGGAGAGGCTGGGCCTACTATGGACGGATGCCGCTGACTTAGCGCAGGATATCGGGATATTAGCGCTAATCCGAGTAGGAAAAGGGGAAGAAGTTGCATAAATGAATCGTAAAATTTCACTGTTGTTTCCACCATGAACAAAAATTGATGCAAGACATATCGTTTATTCCAAATGTTTCAATTAATAATGGGCAAAGTCATGCAGTAAATCTATTTATAATATTACATTTTACATAATGATAATTTTAGACCTTAATGGTACCGTTATTACAAAAGTGTTTTATTTTTATATTACACCTCACAATAGCGCCTCTGTTTGTACGGTGTACAGAAAAGAGAACTATGCCACCACCCGGCTGGGCAGCGTTGTTAGGCGGGTCAAGGTAGAGAATGTAGGAAGATATTTTAATTATGCGAGTCTCGAAAGGGTCCGAAATTATATGAAAGAGAAAAAACAGATGCCGGTTATTCACTCACTCCGCACGCAAGCCGCCTTAGATAAAAATGAGTCGGAGAATCACCCCGTTCTCACGAAACTGACATCAACTGTGAACGCTCGTTTCCGTCGAATTTCTCGTTTACCAGTGAACTGGGGATCAATGCTGCTAGTTACTTCGAGCAGGCTCCATTTCAATACCTGTAGAACAGACCCATCACACTAACATTGCGTCTGTGTATTATGGTGATCTGTTAACTTGAGTTTTTTACGGGGTTAGCAGCAGGTAACTATTGAAGAATCTGCTTCTAGTTTGTTTTGTTACTGTTTAACATGTGGTCAAAGTTTCAAACAAAACTTTATGTACTCTAATATAATTTCTAAAATAAACAGATGTTTGTAGTACTTCGTAATATGGCGTAAGAGCACATATTGTTTTGACCGACATTCTCCAAAAACTCTTGGAAGTATTTTCCGAATCTTTTGGGCTATTTGCCGAAAGTCAACTCATAAAGTTAATCCCATTATTACGACTCGCAAACTTTCCCGCCCTCCTCCTTTACTTTACGCTTTCGAGAAAAATCGTAAATGTCAAAACAAACATAGTACGATATGACATCTGGCAAAAGTTTAGCGCAGCCTGCGGGCGTTTGGCGGGCGCGAACAAAAATACAACAAAAAGTATAATAAAGCGAGATATCGTGTGAGAAATGGAATTTCATTCGCAAGAATGTATATTACACGCTATAATGTATCATAGATGACTTCCTTTATGATGTCGATCCCCCTTATCTGGATGACCATAATTCTTGTTTCACGCAAATTAAAAAAAAAACTTTATTTTTAAATGCGAATGCGGCACAAAAGTCCCAACTGACTGGATCGAGAAAACATTTTTGGATTGAAAGCTAAAGACTGCTTGTATCATAATGCTCCCCCGAAGAGTCGTATCGAACTCAGTGACATACCATTGACGGCCTCCATGGTCGAGGGGTTAGGCTCTCGACTACGAATCCGAAGGTCGCGAGTTCAAATCCCGGCGTGTGCACCTAAATTTTATTTAATTATTTTGTGCTGTTTCATTAATTAATCAACTTAAAAAATAATATATAGCATATTTGCGCATGTACCAGAGTGGAAGATACTCTCAGTATCGCCCTGATGAAAGACCACCATTAAGAATTGAAACGTTGCTTGAAATGGCTTTTAGTCGTGTTTGGTGACCAGATCTGAATAGCCAGGTATTTTCCCACCTCCCTCTTCCCCTTCTCCTTCCCCTTCCCAATACCTCCAGACTCACAACATTCTCCAATTAGGAATTGCATAGTTTCATTGGATCCAGACGAATGGGAGCAGTTGGGACTCTTGTGCGGTATTCATATAAAAAATAAATAAAAAACCTCAGACGTGAAAAACAAGTATTTTGTTGCACACTCTACTATTAAATTGCTAGGGTTCTCTCTTCCCGGAAGACGTGAACCTCATCAAACTGCATCCGTGGCAGTTACAGCCGTTACGGACATATGATGCAGAAATGAGGCCTAAAGAATTCCAAACTATTTGAATTTGGACATATTTGAACGACAGAACACATCGTAGAAGAATATCCCCTTCAAAATTTCCCATATAACACTCTCGATGCTGTTGACTGGCTGAATAACCTCAGAATCCCACTATGACTTCCACCATACGAAGAGGAACAACATTAGGACTATGAATGGCATCCCTGATTGAGTTAGGTAAGGTTATGTTATGAGTTTGAAAACAGTGGAGGACAGATATTAGGAAGTGAAAGGTTGGAATGGCTTGAAGAATCGTGGATCGTACTTAAAATAGATATATATATTATAACATACGAGTATGATGTGATGTTTTCCATATTCCATTCATATCGTGACATTTTCATATGTCTTCTAAATCTTCCAATCTGATCTTTATGTATCTCGCCAAAAGGATTATAAAATTAAATAAACGTAAGAAGGACTTAAAAGTTTTATGGCAGGACAGAAGAGCAAATATAAACTTTTCAGCGACAGGAGTTGCAAAGTGTTTTGGGCAAAATTTCTGTATTCGAGCATTATTAATTATTTCCAAGGCTTTCAAAATCGTTAAAAAGTTTAAACTTATCCAATAAAATAACAATTATGCGAAAAATTTTAGGAAAATAATTTTGGAAACTCCTTTTTAAATATCTTCTAAGCCGTCCATTTTATATTTAAGAAAAAAATTATTTTATATTCTCCGTTCTCTTTTAGTCGTTTCTTCAATGCTGAGGATCATGACCCCACTCAAATTTCCCTGGTGAACAAGGCTCTTCCACTTCTTGCGGTTGTGGTATTTGGTCAGTCCAACGCAAGGGTGATTTTCCTGTTTTTCATCCGCTTTCCAAGTGACCATGAGTTTCTCCAGGTTTGAGTTCTTGATTTAGCGAGCAACGTGTACAAAGTATCGTAGAATATACTCTAGGCATACACGTGGATACCTATCTTTTATAGGGTGGATATTATATTGAATAATTTTCTCTGAAGTAAATCATCAATCCATTAATCATAATTCCAGAGTGGAAGATGGAAGATACTCTTTGTATCGCCCTGGTGAAATATCACCATTCAAAAATGAAACTTTGTTTGAAATGCTTTTTGCCGTGTTTGGTGACCAGATCTGAATAGTCAGCTACCTTCTCACTTTCCTCTTTCAACTTTTTTCCTTTTCTCCTTTCAAAACCTACCGCAATTGAAAATTCCAGTCTCACTGGCTCAGGTTATCGGGGAGCAGTAGGAGCAGTTATATGATTTACACATTCTTTTTTTTTTAAATTCTACCACTATTATTTAATCGCTTCTTTTCTTTTCGAAATACCGTTTTAATATTGCTTGTATTCTTTTCAGATATTTTCTTTCATATCTCTATTTTATTTTATCAGTAATCTTCCATATGTATGGATTGTTCTCAATGACTTGTGAATAAATTCGAAATACTAAATTTACTAAATTATGTGAACAAACCTCTTCATATATATTATTCACGTTTTTACATGAATTCAGCAACCAAATGCATTATTTGGGTTTCAAGCTTGCTTTATTTTAAAACTACATTGTTATAGCATGAAGAGAAACAAAAAATAAAAATAGAAAAAAGTACTTCTTTATCTTCTTCTTTGCCATCTCCTTCCCCTCCCCACTATCTTCAGCCTCATATCACACCCTCTATGGGGATGCCATAGTGTCGCTGGCTAAGTCAATTAAAAAGTTAATTTTGCCAGTGTTGACATAAAAAATAATTATAAAATAAATTATTTGCACCTATGCGACGATCTCGGCTTTAATCCATAGAAATATCAACAATTTTTTTTTTGAACATTTTAAGTAAAATGCGAGTAGGTTTCGGCACAAATTTGCCTTCATCAGCTCAATTATTAATTTTACGTCCTGAAGAAGAGGTTATTCCGAAAACTGTTTTGGCATAAGTAAAGTCCATAATTTTTTCCATAATTTTAAAGAAATCAATTTAAATCATGTAATTTTTAAGTTCTGGAAGTATTTTAGTGGTCTATGGAAAAACAGTAATAGCATTGCATAATACACCTGATTTACTTTAAATTATCAAAATACATATTAAATGGAGATCTACGAATTAAACTTAATAATAATAAATACAATGTCTTCAAAACTGTAATTAATACACTTTTAACGCTGTTTCTTATTTAAAAAAAGAATAATATTTATGTACGTGTTTCTTGATTAATATCATTAAAAACAACTTCTTATGTTCCGGTTAGTGACTGATTTGACAAATAAGTCTAATTCCTACCCACGCGTGTTCAATTCCTCTGCTAGCAAGATTCTCCATCATTTTGCAAGGAACGTTTTCCACTTATAATTATGGTAGTAGAAGTAATTCAAATATTGTTTAATTTTTCGTAACCCGAGATTGTTTTTCTTTGTTTTAAAACAGAAAATAGAAATAGGTTTTGTCCAGGGAATTCCACTATTTTAATGGTTATCTTGTCTAGCAATAGAATTAAAAGATAACTATACTGCCGTTGTAAGTAAAAACACAGTAATTACCAAAATTAGCAAAAATGAGTTTAATATGGGAAGTTATTAAGTATTGAATTTCGTATAATTTACATAAGACATAGTTTTTCAAAGTCATCGCTGTTGGTAAGTAAAAACGCAGTATCTCCGTTTTTGTAAGTAAAAACACAGTTCCTACCTTGACATTACTGAATTTATACTTACATTAGTGAACATGCTGTGTTTTTATCTACCACCTTGAAATTAATTCTTCCACCGTACTGCCTGTAACTCTATGGCGGCGTCCCTTAACTTAATTTTTTGTTTTAGTGGAGTTTGTTCTATAAATTTTTCGTGTTTATGTTGTTCTAAAACCTGTTTTATATAATACAAAATAAAGATGCAAAGAGGTTAGTTAATACCTTTTTTAGAATAAATCAAATTTAATAACTTTATTATTAAGTTCTGCAAGTGTTTTAAGTTTTTTTATTGTTGTGACAGCTTTCGCAGCGTTCAAAGCCATTTTCAAACTGCCTTGAACGCCGAAATAGCTGTCACAATAGTTAAGGACTACAAATAATGTTGTAATGATCACAGAATTCTAGGAAATCCATTTTAAATATTATTATTTTATGTATAAGTCTACACAGGAGTCTCCGAGGAAAATAATGTCACTCAGGGTTTATGTTTATGTATATATATTTTTAGGGATGCTGCGGTAGGTCTTTTTAAGGAAAGTAGGGAGAGGAGATTTTAGGAAAGAAAAAAGGTATGAGGGATGGGTAGGAATCTGGGGAACAGGGTGTCTAGGAGTGATGGGCGTATTAATCCATCTCTCTCACTGTGGTGCAAGGCGATGAGAAGAGAGAGTCCGGCTGGAGAGGGGATCGGGGATGAGGATCTGGTTCATCACGCATCTGGTGGGCAGATAAGCCTCTAAGACCTGGACAAATCTCATCTCATGAACTTGAGCACCCGTGCTAAGTCATCAAATATAACAAACCACTTAGGTTGACCTATGGCAGAAGTGTTGGTTATCTGATGAGTGGTTCCCGGAACGGCGGCACCCATACCCGCCTCCCAAATTGAGAGTCTTATCGCTTTCCACCTAACATTTTGTTTTACAAATGAATGTTATTGCATGCAGCCAAATCTGATAAATTACGTTGAAGGGGCAGCAGCTCGATGACTAATTCGTGGATTTCGACCACTGTAACATTTTTCTTAAAACATTAGGTGACATAATGGTATAAGCCCTATTAATTATTATCGTGTTGAATTCGCAGATCTCCATTTTTCATTTTTTTTTTATTTATTTACAAATTTCAAATTGAAAATTGAAAAGAACACGGTAGATTTTAAATGATCACATCGCAAAATTAATAGGTTTATTGTTTATTTTTTCAGATATTGCTGCCGCCAGTCATAAAAAAGGCAGGACGATCCATCGCAGTGCTGCAATCTATTGTTCAGATACAATTAATTGGAAACAATCACAATGAATTCACTGCTTAAGCTTTTTCTCTGTTTTATTGAAGCATTAATAAAAATTTCACAAATGATATGAACGACATAAAACAAACTTGCCGTATTGTCATAAAATAAATGTGTTACCAAATATAAGATAACGCAATATTTGCGTGCAATACAAAACAGTGCTTTGTTTACAACAGCAGTTGCTAAAACTAATAATTAATTGCGTTTCGAATTAATGATGTAATTCATGTTGTGAAAATCAGTGATATTTTTTAATACGGAATTTGTTTTGAGCAGTGTTAACGTGATGTTTCGAAAAAGTAACTTTAAAATTAACAGGTTGTGTTTTTAATTATAAAAACTCCCAGAGTGTAAAAAGCTGTGCTATCGTGTTGAATTTAGTGCAAAAATAAAAGAATTGTGAGAGGGTGGAGTGAAATTATTTCGTTTCTCGAGTCTTAAAACAGGGAACACTTTTAGTTCAAAATGATACAGTTTTAACGAGGGTTATTCTGAAACAAGATGGACTACTACACTTCAACGGTAAGGCACTTAAGATTATTTATTTTTCATTAATCCTTTTTATGATTCACCTTTTTTAATGTGCACTTTTACATCGCTTTAATCCTTTCTCAAAACGAATGTTTTTGATAGCGTGAAATAATTTATTGATTTTCATTCATTTAAGAGGGTTTTTATGCGCAAATAAAAAAATCTGCTGATGATGAGAAATTCATTATTTCAGAGTGCCTCGTGGTTGTATCATCATTTATATTATTTAGATTTTTTTTAATTCCCGGTACATTATACACTAGCAAAATTGCGATTTACTCGAATTGTTTATTAATTGAAGTTGCTCCTAAGAACTAGCATCATTGATCATTTTCCAGTGAAAAATATTGTAAGACGACAAACGCGAACACTCGTACGTAATGGAATTTTTGTGAAAAAAATGGATCACTTTTACTACGCGTTCTTCTGTTTAAAAGCTCAGCTATATTTGTAACGGTGGTATAATACTTTTTAATATTTCCTCCTAGATCATAGGTCTCTTCAAGACCCACCTTTCACCATTTCTCAGTTTAAAATACCCTCGGAATAGTGAAATGTTTGAATATGTCTGTGAAAAGAAACAGAAAAGAAAAACACAACGGTAACAGCTGGGATTCAAACCCAGGACCTCTCGGTCTATCCGGGACCTGTGCTCTATGCCAACTGGACTACGGCTACCCTAATCCATCCCGTCATTTTTATCCGTATCATACTTCGACTTTAAGAATTGTCAATATCATCCTCAGTTAGTTTCCTATATATATTTTTTGCTGCTACCTTTTTGTGACTACAATATTCTGCCTGAATTTATTTGTAATCGTTAGGTAGTGTCTCGGATATACCTGTCCGAATTCTATTTATTTGGGACATTTGTTGACTTTTTCTACAAGTCTGGAATTAATATTTTTTTTGAATAACTTGTTGAAGCGTATAAACCTCATTTTCATATATATTTTTTATTATTGAAGATAATATTAACAACTCCAAAATAGAAAATGGTTTTATTTTTATGTATGAATTTTATTATATGACCATTTATTTAAATAATAACAAAGAAAAGCGTATTGTAGCAATTTTTTTTTTATGTGCAAAATCTATATGTTCTTCGTATCTATATTTTTTATATAAAGATGTTACCCCCTTAAAAAAGCTACGCTTGTATGAATGTTTTTTATTTTGTTAATTATTAATATTATTATTAATTTGTTTTTTTTTTTCATATTAATAAACAGATACAAGTTTTGTGATGTGGGGGAGTTTATTTATTGTGAAACAGTTATAATAAGAAAACCACGGTGAGACCAGTAATCTTAGTTCATAACAAATTGGCAATATTCAATATTAGCGTCGATTTAACATGAAATATTAATGATTTGGGAGATAAGCTTCTAATACCTTAATGTTTCTATTAAGGCTAAACAAAACGTAATACGCGCTCACAGATGGCGTTCATTAAAATATTTTAGAAAAAAACTTGAAATGAGTAG
>JAHDVE020007341.1:0-10818 GCA_022606495.2 Halesus radiatus | reverse complement strand
CACCTACCTTACAAGTACCAACATAAAGGCCAAGAAATAACATTTGTTCAAATATACCAACCCGAAGGCTTCCAAGCAGGGCAGCCATTTTACTGCCAGAATATGGATAACTACACGTATGCCATAGACACTGACCAACATATCACATTACACGAAGAGAACTATGAAGAACACGGCAACTCCAGCAATTTAGACAACTCCACTAGCATAAACAAGTCGAGTGGCATAGACAACACCATGAAGATCAAAATCAAACGCTCCATCAGAAGGCACAACACTGAGGATTACTTCGTCCCATTAGTAGATACAGTGAATAGCGATGAATTGGAATCAGCCGTTGAAAGCCACGCAAGGGTGAAGAGGGAGACGCAGCCGGAAGAGAGTCTACCCGCAAACAGGACAGTAATGTTATCCTGCGGAGAGCCGGGGGTGAGCTGCCACACCATGCGCTGCGTCATCGGACCCTTTCGGCGCCAGCAACACGTCGCCAGGCTCCTCGTCGCCATGGCGCTCAACATCACCGCTCTTAAAGGTTAGTGCTAATTAAATTAGTGATTCACAGCACGATCACCTCCACTGCAGAACTACATGACTCTTGGAATTATGCAGAATTATACAAATCCAAGCGTGGGTGCAAAACATCACCCTACCATTACGAGACCATCATTGAGAATCACTGTGTTTCAATATGTGTTCTGAATAGCCAGCCACTGTCACAGTCCTATATTTCTCTTCCCATATTTCCTCCCCTTCGCC
Organism: Halesus radiatus; assembly: GCA_022606495.2. NCBI lineage: Eukaryota > Metazoa > Arthropoda > Insecta > Trichoptera > Limnephilidae > Halesus > Halesus radiatus. The sequence continues at coordinate 10,062 of JAHDVE020007341.1, read as the reverse complement.
ACTTTTCAGCCTTACAACACTATCTAAATTGGGTATGACATCTATCGTAGGATGATATTATGTATTACAAATGCTCGAAATTCATTTTACCAGGGGTGTTAGTTGAAGTTTGCCGGTTTTACTCATAGATGTCTCTAGAGATATGTATACATTTCTATGATTTGGCATCTATGTCATATTTTTCTATTGACATTAACCTTCAAAAATACACAAGTTACATTCTGCCAAAATAATAGTGTCATAGTTGGTTACCTCAGTGAACATGTCGAGTTTCGTTCCAAGTAAATCGCATTTGCGGCATTCGTTGCTTTTCTTATTTCATCAAAAGAAAAAAGCAGTTGAAGCTCATCAGTTGCTGGTAGAAACTTATGGTGAACATGCTCCAGTGATTAGAACATGTGAGACATGGTTTCGTCAATTTAAAAGTGGAGATTTTGATTTAACAGACAATGAACATCCTGGTGCAACGAAAAAGTTCGAAGACGAGGAATTGCAGGCGTTATTGGATGAAAACCTAACCCAATCGCAACAACAATTGGCCCAAACACTTAATGTGACCCGAAGAGCAATTTGCCAACGTTTAAAATCCATGGGGAAAATCCAAAAGTATGGAAAATGGGTACCACACCAAATGAACGAGAGACAAATCGAAAAAACCGCCAAACCACCAAACCGCCTCATACAGCTAAAGTAGTAAAGAAGACTCTCAAAGCATTGAATTGGGAAATATTATTGCACCTGCCGTACTCTCCAGACCTTGTCCTGTCCGACTATCACCTTTTCGCATCGATGGAACACTCACTCGCAGAGCAGCGCTTCGCCAATTTTGAAAAAGTCGAAAAATGGCTCGTCGAATGGTTTGCCTCGGAAGAGAATTTTTTTTTTGGAATGGTATCCATGATTTGCCTCAAAGATGGGCAAAATGTATAGAATCCGGTGGTCAATACTTTGAATAAAAAAATTTTGAGATTCCGTTGAGAATTAAGCGTTTTCTTTATTGAAAAAACCGGAAAACTTCAACTAACATCCCTGGTATGATGTTTTTCGTAAGGAGGTCGGTTGGTGACTACCTCACCTTCGCATCTTGTATTGTGTTTGCCCCGTCCCTTTATATTCCAGATACAATAATGGGTGTGAAGGATATCTTGGTGCTGAGCTCAGATGGGCTGGCAGCCATACTGGGAGAGGAGGGCAAGGCGGTGTCGGTGGGCAGCCAGGCGAGGGTACGCTCCGTGTTTGTCAGCTCCCCGCCCGAGGTGCCGGTGGAGCTCTGGATCATAGCCTTCTCCATCATCCTGGGCATGCTGCTGCTTCTCATCGTAGCCATGGGTCTTGTCAAGGTAGGTATATTCGTGACAAGTGCGATATCATCGTGTCCATGGAATTTGCCAAAATACAAACTTTTTACGACAGTTGTGATTATCAGCCACGCTGGGGGTGGGCAATGCAGTGTCTGTGAAAGCCAATTGCCATCCACAGTGGAAAACTCTATATTTTTGATCTCCTCGTAGCGATCCACTTATTCTTCCACAGATCCAAATACCATCATGTCAATTTTATAAACATCTTTTATTATTTATTTATTTATTTGTTTATTTGCTTTTAATACAGATGTATATACAGAGGAAGTTTAACAAAGGGTAAGCCAATAAAGTGTCTTGTGCTTACAGTGGTTATGTACAGATGTTTTATTATAAAAACAAAATAAGAAGGAAGGGGGAAGAGGAAAGGTAAAATAGGATCGGGACAGGAGATGGTGAAAGTGTATTGTGAAGAATATTGATATTGTGAAATTGTGCGTTATATTGCACACAAATACGGGAAATTGGAGAATTTATCCTAAGATTGGTCCTGCATGCGGGAAAATAAAAAAAAAAACGTGTTGTCGGTTTGGTCTTGATGGTGTGTGAATGTTTATAAAGTTAATGAGCTCTCACGATTCCAGGCTATTTATTATTCATAATTTTAAATTACAAAATTTGCTCCAGAGATGAGTTTCTCTCTCCACCTTTATCTACCAGCGAGAGACGTGAAGGATAAGACCGGGACACTCTAGTCTTGGGGATGATCTGTTTCAGAATAGGTTATTTTCTTCAACTTTAAAACGGTACACATGTCGAATGAGCTTTTTCCTTTTCATTCCCGATTGAATGGAAAGATGGTTTCCCTGGTTTCAATTTTACTTGTTCTGAGTTCATACAGGGGCTCTTCTTGTGAGGTATAATTAAAAATAAAGTAACTGAGTTTTTAGATCAAATCAAAACATTTAAAAATTTGTAAAATCATGTGTCTAGAGTATAAATATCAGAGAATGTGAGGTATGTTTTGAATATTCGCCTCTGTAGCTATTTATTTGGAATGGCACTTACACTATGTTATTCTTGTGTTTGTTCGTGAGACAAATAAAATATTTAGTTGTTATATTTCATGAAGGCTATCTATTTTATATATATACTTACTGTGATATGTTTTGCACCTGTGTGAATATCGTAACTGACTAAATATGCATAAGCCCATATAGGACGTATACGAGATAATATAATAAATAAATATAATTCTTTGGAACATTTTACATTGTGTATAAGTATTAACATTACAATAATGATGTTTTTCAGGCTGGGTTTTTTGAACGCCAAAGAAGGAGGAACTTGCACGCATTGAAAGAAGCGCAGGTGAACGCTGCAATTTTTTTTATTATTAACTATGATTATGATTTTATTGATCTTATTTAGTAATGCAGTATATACAGTTAAAGAAAACAATTCTTATTTTTTCTTATTTGCTGCCACCTGGCAGCACTTACCTTCATTTCTTATTTATATATTTACTAGCTGGTTTACTACCCGGCTTTGCTTGATTTTCTTCTTTTTAAGTTCTTAAGTGGGCAATTTGTGTTTTCCATTTTGAAAAAAATCTACCCAAGCAAACCTTCTTCTTTTGAATATGTAATCTGTGGCGAACCACAGTGGTATATCTATGGGCTAACCTCAATACAACCTGACAGGTTCAATGTTTTTCATTAATTTTAAAACGTTATAGCAACAGTTTTACTTATTGGATTTCATTCAAACTACTTTCTCAACCTTTTCGTCACTAATAAAAACAAACTGTGCTATTTTTAGCGAAACCGGTCGTGTAATTTTCGAGAAAATCGAGGACACAGAGACAAACATTTGTTTTTATATATAGAGATTGTAATGATTTTACCTTTATTAATTTATTTAATTCTATTTAGGTAGAAAAAAAGAGTACTTGTATATTATGGGGAACGGCTGCGCGGCCTGTTCTATACAAAACTTATTTTTGAATTTGAGACCAAACTACCCACCCAAACTGAATGATATTTTCTAAAAACTAAAGGTATAGTAAATATCTAGTACGGATTAAAAGTGTTTTATTTATTTTTTATAAATTATGAAATATAGGCAATTTCTTTTTTATCGCAAAATAATTGCTGAAGTTGTCTCCAAAATCGATTTATGTAATGCCATTAATTTCATACTTCTAATCTGCACTAGATATTTGCTATACCTTGTGATAAAACAAAGATAATTCGATTTGGGTGAGAATTTCGGCTTCAAATCCAAAATTCAGCTTTGTATGAAACAGGCCGCGCAGCCGTTACTCTTAATGGCGCGTGTATATATGAATAAAAAACAATCTACTGTCATGTCTCTAGGACGCTGCAGATGACGGGATGCTGCAGACACCAAGGAAGAGTATGCAATAACAATTGAGGAAACTTGAATTGACTCAAGACTGTGACAAGTATTTCAACAGTGATACAACTTAAATCTATATTATTCGCCTATATATTTTATGACAATTAAAATTAACTAATAATTGTACTCAATGCTCGTTAAATATTTCTTAGCATTTTGAATTGAACAATATTCTCGCGAAAAATGTCGACATCGGGCGTTAGTTCATTTAACCCACTGTACTCCAACTGTTGTTTTATATGGTATACCAGCTACTCCACAGAGTGTATTGTAAAAATATGAGGAAAAATTAAATTTTTATTAAATTAGAAAAATATGTTTTTGGTAAGGCAGTAAAATAAAAAGATGTTTTTATGTTAAGAAATATATATTTATTATCAAATAAGATTGTTAATAAACAAAAAATGTGCTTGTTCTAATCTATATAATATTTTAAACATTTGATATTTTAGAAAGCAATCACCCGAATGCATACATGACTTGTTCTGCTCTTTTCGGAAAAGTCCCTTGGCATTTCCAAAACAAACTCGTCTTCACTTCCACTGAATTCTTATTGAACAATTAAAAATTTTCAAACAAAATGAATGCGTTGTTATTCTTATTGGTGAAAAACAGAGAAAAAGGCACAACCCATCACAAGTGGGTAGCTGTTGAGTTACAACCTATCGCCAGTGGGTACTGTATATTAACTGAATAGAACATATTGGGGCAGGGGTAGCTGTAGAGTTACAACCTATCGCCAGTGGGTACTGTATACAACTGAAAAGAACATATTGGGGCAGGGGTAGCTGTTGAGTTACAACCTATCGCCAGTGGGTACTGTATACAACTGAATAGAACATATTGGGGCAGGGGTAGCTGTTGAGTTACAACCTATCGCCAGTGGGTACTGTATACAACTGAATAGAACATATTGGGGCAGGGGTAGCTGTTGAGTTACAACCTATCGCCAGTGGGTACTGTATATTAACTGAATAGAACATATTGGGGCAGGGATAGCTGTTTAGTTACAACCTATCGCCAGTGGATACTGTATACAACTGAATAGAACATATTGGGGCAGGGGTAGCTGTAGAGTTACAACCTATCGCCAGTGGGTACTGTATACAACTGAATAGAACATATTGGGGCAGGGGTAGCTGTAGAGTTACAACCTATCGCTAGTGGGTACTGTATACAACTGAATAGAACATATGAATATCTGTAAAAAGACCCTTTTATTTTTTAAACAATAAAATGTACCCATTGTTTTCTATGTCTAACAAAGGGTTAAAGGCACGATCACTCTTCCGAGGATCACTACTAATGGTATATTGTACTGCATCTCAGAACAAAGAAAGATCTGTGCACATAATAGGCATTTAATTTCTACATTCTCTGGATTCCTTATACTCGTATTACCTTGTAACAGCGCGTTTTAATAGCTTTTCATTAAAATAGGATAATGATTTAGTAAAACAATGTTTTATTAAATATTAATATCTTTATTCTAATTAAGTTTAACTCTAACCCAAATACATGTATATTATAATAATGTAAGCGTACCGTGGTTTATAAAAAGGAAATGGAAAATAATAAAATAACAGTAGGTTATATGTAAAGAACAGAAATGCATAGTCATTAGTTGAAGTTTCACATAACCCTCATTAGGCTAGCCTGTGTTGAGGCAGTCATTTTGCGTATTATTTTAAAATTTTATAATACCTACGAATGTACACTTGCGAGTATATTAAGATATGCTTCGTAAATGGTTAAATAAATAACTTGGAATTTGGGTGAGTGCATCGGTAAATGCCCTATCATTACTTTGAATACATTTTTTTACGTTGTGTTTGAATTTTTTTTCGAATCAGATGTTTTTGGTGCTAACTGAAAGAATGTTGAAAATTCTTATCGCAAAGTACCTAAAATTCCATTGCCCAAAAGTAGTATGAGTTACAGGAATTTGGAGTAAATCTTTAATAGTATTTCTAGTAATACGAGTGTTTAATCATATAGAGCATGTTGGGTAATAAAGACTATAAATAAACTCCTGTATAGAGTAAATATAAAAAAAAAATAGTACAGAGTAGAGACTGGAAGATCTGGGTTCAATTCCGAGATGCGACTGTTATCTTTTTGTTTTCTCTGTCTCTATCTGTTTCGTATCGACATTAAGAGTTGTTGATAGTAAACAAATATATTTGTTTTTAATTTGTGAAAACACCGAATAATATTTTTAGGTACCTTTTCAGACATAGTAGATATGTTCAACTACTCGGTATACAAATACAAACAGACAATTATTGCATACACCCTCAACAAGAATAAGATGTGTGTCTAGAGTATAAGTATCAGTGAATATGAGGTGTGTTTTGGAACGGTACTTAGACGATATTATTGCTGAATTTGTTCGTGAGACAAATTAAATATCTAGTTGTTGTATTTCGTGAAAGCTATCTATTTTATCGATGTACCTACTGTGATGTGTTTTGCACCTGTGTCACTATGTAATTAATTGTTTTAAAACAAAATATCCAAAAGCCCATGTATGCAATTTAATAAATAATGTACGTCGATTTGATTTAAACCCATTTATACCGCATACGTAATAAAAAGTATGTATACCAGTAACGCGTTATATGCGTTGAGGCCCCGTCGCTGTCGGTCGGCAGTGAGGGGGAAGTGGTTACCGCTGATAACCGCACATCCTGTACCTGAGATCACCTTATCGCTCCAATAGCTCTTTCGGGAATACTAACAGGACTACAGGACTACAGGACTCACTGGCAAACCGTCGCTGGCAGATACGCCAGATATTACTTCATTATAATGCCACCGATGCGCGATACTCGTAGTGGAATCATTCGCTAAAACGGTTCCGTGACAATTCAGCACACGCATGAATAGGCAGACTTTTTAAAAATTATGTAGTCACTATCATTATTATTATTTTTTTTAACTAACTAACCATCTCGCCGTTTCCCAGTAGGGTTAGGCAGAGAGGACAGACCGCCAAATATAGAGGTATATAAATATAGTCAACGTTCCTAGCAAAATCAGTCTAAAAAAATGTTACCACGCGTGAAATACGAAGGGGGCGAAACGGCTGTCGATGTAGCCCGAATCCTTCCGACCGCACACCGCCTCGAGCATTTCTTACCGGCACCGACTTGAGATGCTCTTTGAGTTTTTTTAGCAATAAAAAGGCCAGTTTACAATATGCTGATTATAGTAAAACCGATGAAAGGTTACACCATTGCTTTTTCTATTCATTCGCTCTACATACCCAAACCATCTAAGCATCCCTTTCTTAGTCTTACTCATTACGCTTATATCAGCCTTGCATTCTTTACGAATCTCAACATTTTTCACACGGTCATACATAGTCTATCACACATTCGCCTTAGAGATCTCATTTCTACAGCATTCAGTTTACTTTCATCCTTCCTCTGCCAGTTCCATGCCTCACTGCCATATATATATATATATATATATATTTTTATTTTTTTTTCATATTAATGCATTCAAAATATTTAGTAGTACAGATATATCTTAATAGCTAATTCCAAAAAAGTATAAATTTATTTAACAAAAAGTGGCCAACAATAGAGAAAGATTTCTCGTGTTTGAATTGGGGAGCAGCAATATATCAGGCTTGGTATCAGCACTCCATTGTGGACTGCTAGCTTCGCTTCTTTGGACAACTTTTTGTTAGCGCCAACTCCTCCGTTAGTGGAGTTTCTTGCATTCACCCTTCTATAAGGATATTCCTTATCAGTCTTTCCATCTCTCGTAAACATACTTTCCGAATATATAAACTCATCCACTTGCTCCAAGTAATCATCGTTCACAACTGTATTGCACACTGTTTTCTGTTTCCGTACTCTCTCTTATTAATTATTATCTTAACTAACTAACTAACTAACCATCACGCCGTTTCCCCGCAGGGGTAGGCAGAGAGGACGGACCGCCAAACAACTCGATCTTGGCATACACTTCTTGCTTCATTCACATTCATACATCGTCTCATACATTCTCTTCTATTATTCCGACTTCTGACATGGCCCGACTCAAGTATTTGATTCACTTGATCATGCCATGTCTTCCTCGGACGTCCTCGGCTTCTTCTTCCATTCACATTCGCGTCATACGTTCTTCTTACACTCCTTTCTTCGTTCATTCGCTCCACATGCCCAAACCATCTAAGCGTCCCTTTCTTAATCTTTCTAATTACGCTTACGCCTTGCATTCTTTACGAATTTCAATATTTTTCACACGATCATACATGGTTTTACCACACATTCGGCTCAGAGATCTCATTTCAACAGCATTCAGTCTACTTTCATCCTTCCTCTGCCAGTTCCATGCCTCACTGCCATACATCAGGGTTGGTATCAGCACTCCATTGTGGACTGCTAGTTTTGCTTCTTTGGACAACGTTTTGTTAGCGCCAACCGCGTTCAGTCCTCCGTTAATGGAGTTTCCTGCATTCACCCTTCTTTCAATATCCCTATCAGTCTTTCCATCTCTCGTAAACATACTTCCCAAATATACAAACTCATCGACCTGCTCCAAGTATTCGTCATTCATAACTATATTGCACACTGTTTTCGCAATCTCTCTTTCAAACACCATGACTTTAGACTTACTTACATTCATCATTAGCTCGTTCTTCATGCATACTTCATTCATCCTAGATACGAGGGACTGTAAATCTTCCATACTGTTAGCAATCAGCACCGCATCATCCGCATACAACAGGCAACATACTTTCAGATTACTCATTTCCGCGCCCAAGCCCACCTCTTTCAATTCTTGCATACAATTATCCATGTATAGATTAAATAACCACGGTGACATTACGCAGCCTTGCTTAACACCTTTTGTGATGTCAAACCACTCCGTAAAATCACCGTTTACCCTAACACATGCAACGCTTTCCTCGTACAGAGACGCGATTGCCTGTATGAGATTCGTATTCACTTCATACTTGGACAATACCTTCCATAATTTTTTCCTATCGACTCGGTCGTACGCTTTTTGTAGATCTACAAAGGCACAGAAGAGTTTCTGGTTTTTTGCCAGAAACTTCTCTGTTAGCATACGCAATGAGAAAATCTGATCCATACACCCCTTCCGCTCATAAATGCACCTTGCACATCCCATATTTTATCTTTTGTTTTCGTTTGCACCCTTTCAATCAATATCCTACCATACAGCTTTCTAACTGAACTTAGCAGGCTAATAGCCCTGTGATTTCCACATTCCATACGTGACCCTTTACTTTTGTATAGAGGCATGATCACAGCCCTCCTCCAATCTAATGGCGTGTAACCCTCCTCTAAACACTGGTTAAAAAGCTTGCATAACCATGTGAGAATTATACGGCTATCTCCTTTAAAGTATTCAACAGCAATATTGTCGAAACCAACAGCCTTACCATTCTTCATACATTTAATCGCTCTTTTTATTATTAATTAACAATTATTAATTAACATCCCTGTAATTCTCGTCAAAGTAAAATTATATGTACGAGTACCTACCAGAAATACGAGACAAATTGCTACCTTTACGGTGACGATTTTAAAACAAACTGAACCGCGCACACACCTATACATCGACTGCATAATTTTAGTAAAAGTTTTATCAATGTGGTTGACATCGACCCCTCGAGTCCTTTTGATCCCTATGGGGAACAATTCCTTCTATTTCCCTTTTAGGTAAGTTATCCAAATGTAACAGAAAGACTCTCCTGCTATCTAGTAACTTGTTCCCCATCGGGAACCGAAAGGACTCCCCAACCAAAAGGAGGGGTTAAAGATTCAGTATCAATGCTGAAACGAACTCCGCACCAATACTTTACTCAAATATACAAGTTTTCCACTCCATTGGGAATATTTATATAAATATTTATTTCACTTTGCATTTCACACTTTTTTTCATTTATTTACATTTTACAAAAGAAAAAAATACAATGTAAAAAGTCCCGATAAACTACTTTTTTGTAGTTTGTCTAACGGAAGCTCGTTCTTCAAAATTCAACATTTACAGACAAGGTTACAGAATACATATTAAATAAAAACCAACAAACAAACAAATGTAACAAACTTGAAGCATAAATATTTCTACAAAAATATATAAAAAACATAAACGACAACAATAAATCGTACATAAAATAATGTTTCCTTATTATCTAATACAAATAGCTCCTTTCAGCTAGCCATTCAATATATTTATTAACTGTTTAGTTTTATTAAAGATTTTATTTATTTTATTTCAGCGGGTAACATATTTAAACAGCTAGGAATCATGCGATCTAAAGTTATTTGTCCATATTTGTTTGTATGCTTAGGAACCA
>JAHDVE020007340.1:0-187097 GCA_022606495.2 Halesus radiatus | reverse complement strand
ATGATAACTTAAAAACGAATGGATTTTTTCACGCTTAACTTACTGTGTTTTTATAATCTATTTTAAATTTATTGATTGGTGTAATTTTGATAGGGACCAGCAGAGCATTGTAACATTTCATCCCTTTATTAAATCATCTGTTTTGCGTATTGGCTTGGTTCTTTTTGGTAGTCTAATTTCTTTAGATGTTCTTGTATTATGTCTGTGAATGTCCAAGTTGTAAATAATATTGTTTAAAAAAAAATGGTAATTTAATAAGTATGTTTATACATTTTGATAGTCGAATGGTGTATTGATTTAATCGTTCAGACATGCATCGGAAAGGTTCTACTAACACGAGTCAAGTAAATCAGTTGGAATCTGTCAGAGAGTGTTATTGTCAACAGAGGGACCATGGTATTGATGTCTCACTATTTATTTTTTAAACACTACATTCTCTGGGTTTCAAAATCTCTTTCAAGTTCTGATGATGATCACAATATGCCCGAGGCAGGGTGTTCTGGTAGGAGTAGGACACGTATGGAGTATACCCACGGGAATAACCAATAAATACGTGCCTTCCAAAAAGAAATTAAACCTGAGAAGTAGAATGGCATCGTCCAGGAAGCTACGAGAGCTGTATTCTCTCCGGAAGTATGTAAGCAAGTAAACGACCGATTAATTCATTCGAAACATCATTCGATTCGAGGAAACTGTTGAAATTTTATTATACCCATCACTAATGTTATTAATGTTAATTCTGATTATCCGTGGGAAATTTTCGCTTCCACCTCGTCCGTTATGTTTCGCGTGCAAATAATGCGACTCGGTCTCGACTGAATATCTTCCCGCGTCTAATATTGGAATATTATCAATATCTCCGCCTATTATTAGCGTTCCCACCCCAGACGATTCAAATCAAAGCCTTCTGAATGGGCCACAGTGGTTACACGCCATACGCGCTTTATGCGTCCCGGGCTAACTGGGTTCAAGCAACCGAGTTGAATTTTGTGATTTCAACGCGGTGGGCTCCAAGAGATACTAATAGATAAGAGGCTTATAAAGCTGAGTGATGCATAACTCAATCTTATCAATAATATTATCTTTTTTTTAGTACGCAATTTTAAACACATATACTTAATTATTATACTTTTTTCTAGATATATTATATTACCATTCTATGTCAACACTGGCTTTCTTCCCTTCTATTTTTGTATAATGGGATTTAATATGAATCAAGCTTGTCAATTTGACTGTCCTAAAACGGAATTTGTTCCTAGTTGGGCAGTCAAAGCTTTATTAAATGTTGTTGTTAAATAATGTGTGTTTCAAATAAATAAATATATTTTTTATTATTAGATACCGACAATGATTATAGGTTCTATAAGTATTACCTACTTACTATTATGATGAATTATATCATCACGATATTGTAAGCGTGGGCCTTGCTTCGATAATAATCCGGTGTGTGCAATTTGTGCACCATGTGAAGGTTTTTTTTGCAAGTGGGATTCATTGCCATTTTGAGCATATCACCACAGAAAAGATAATCAACAGAGGTGCTTTATCAGGTGAGGGGAAAAAGTCAAATTTAGCAGGGTGAGTGGAGACATGTCCTTTTCAGCGATTTGCCAATAAATAAATCCCGAAATTATTCAGACAACTCGAATTGCACCGCAAAGTATTAGTATTTACTCTTCGAAAAGCAAATCTGTTAATGATTAACTCATCCTTTTTACAATTGTGTGGAATTTTTCGTCAATATCCTTTCCATAGCTGCCGTACCAACATCCAAAACTAAACCAAACCTCCAGTTTATTTTACAACAATAGATAAAAAAAGTTCGGCTTGTTTACATAAACCTTTTATAAATGTTTTCTAATTTCCTTACCTCAGTAAAAATCACGCGAAACAAACGTGGATGGCAGCGAATCAAAGCTGGTGCCAAAGTACGACTTCGACAAAACCTTTGTCGAAGTCGTACTTTGGGCAAGTCCATAAATTCTGTCGTCAGTGCTTATTCTAAATTTATGTAAATTTTCAAGTACTATGTTGCTTTTTGCTTTAATTGCCAAAATTATGGTTCATAATCTGTCTGAGCTTGTCAATTAGTAGAACTCATCGATGTTCGAACTTAATTATACAACTAGATTGGAAGCTTTTAGCAAATTTTAGATATTCCGTGTAATTTGAAATTGGGAATATGGATTTTCCGTTAATCCCATATGCCTTTTAAAACTTTTACGGGACTCTCCTATCTCATATTGAATGTGAGTGAGTTTTCAAATGGGACGCAATGCCAAAGGTATTATCAAACAAGTTGGTAGGTATTTAGTAATAATGCGTAAGTTTTGACATTTTCCTGAAATCCGTTTATTGAAATACATTTCTGGTCTACCCATCAAAGGAAAAATAGTAAGCTTTGCCCATGATACTGTAATAATATTTCATCAAAATAACTGGAAAGATACTTTCAAAGAAACTGAATGTGGGTTCATCGTTCTCCAGAGATGGTTCAAATCCAACTCACTTACGTTGAATGTAAGTAAAACAAAGTACTTAACTTTTTCAATTGACACAATAGGACAACCAGGGAATGAATACAATCTAAAATTACATGAATGCCAAAGCAATTTTTCACAATGTTCTTACCCCGTTATTACGCGTACAGAACGTATAAAATATCTTGACATTGAAATAGACGAAAATCTTCGGTGGGACACTCACATAAATGATATTACAAGGAAACTCACAAAATACGCGTATTTTTTTGAACATCATAAATATTTTATGTCAAAATGATATTAAAAACGTTTAATATGCGCTATGCCACTCCCGCCTCGAATATGATATACTAGGATGGGGATCAGCAACTACTAACTATATGAAACAATTGTCTACAACCCAATAGGGTATTATAAAGACCATTTTAAAAGTCCCCATAAGAAACTTAATTTTCATCACACAAGAGCGAACCAAAATGACATTATGAATATTCCTTAATTTAAAACTGATTTGGATAGAGGGATTATAAATGTCTCTCCACTAAGCTATATAATTCACCTTCGCCGGCCATTAAAAAAAAACAGAAAAGGCAAATGATTTCAAAAATCAAAAAAACCTGGCCCAAAGAAATCAAAGAAGAGGAGTTATCCAGCATCATCCAGCATCTTGAAATGAACATCGTAGGAGCTTAAAAAATAACACTTTTTAAATAAAACCTATTCCGCCTCAGGACAAGAACACCTAGTGAGGAGGACTAAGACTTCGCTTTGTAAAATTTAAAAAATATGTATTGAAACTAAATTAAAAAAAAGTTTTTAATCCAGCAAGAGTGGTGCAAACCCAATCTACCATATTACATAAGATATACATATGCAGTTTATTACAAAAAATAATTTAAAAAGGTAAAATATAATAATGAATAACATAATAGGTCAAATAAATTAACCTTCGGAATGGTTGCCGCATCATCATCTGCATCCATCGCTCAATGAGTGGAGAGCTGAGCCGAGACAATGAGGTTGGTTGACTTCCGTGTCCTGCCCCAGAAGGTGGTGGAGTAAGGCGGGGAATGGGTGAACTCTCCCTTCAGTGAAGATCTTGGAGGTACTGCAGACCCATGAGAAGTTGCCTGTATGCATTGTTGTAGCACACACTCAGCTTGTCCCATTGTGCTGCTGAGTATTGTGTCCACGCCTGAGATCTGTATAGGGCAGTGCAGTATGTCTTGAAAAGCAGTCTCCTTACATCTTCTCTACAGTGGTAGAACCGCCTTGAGAGCATTAGCCCGTATATTAATGGCTCTTCTGTGTCGTTCCATATCTTCTACACATCTATTGAAAGGTTAAAACATACTCTGTATCATTATAATACAATTGTGTCGGACATCTTGCCGCTTAACTGTATAAATTGTATTGAAAATAATATCATGTTCTAACTTGTAAGGTATGGAAATAAATGTTGCTTCGCTGTCCGCAAACGCACCCGATTCCCGATTTCTTTTTATATGTAACAACGGGTGGTCTGTGGCCGAGCTTGTTCTCTCAGACCACTCAGACTTAAAATGACTAATAAAAATGACAGAGCGAGATGACGTGTGCGAGGGAGACGGGTGATGTCGGAAAGAACTTTCACGATGCTACTCGACGCAGATGGCTGAGTCGATAGCATCGTGGAAGGCTAACTTGGCGCCCGGCGTAGCGCCTGGTTGGCATTTATATAGAGGCCGAAAATGGCATTTTCGGCAGTCATCCAGCGACGCTTGAACCGACATCACCTCTGCTCCCCCGACCGCTCTACCTCGCTCTTCTTGAAAATCAACCTGCCTTCTTCTTCTCTTACCCACCGCTGACCCTTGGACTATCCCCCGGACTACCAAAACTCACGGAATCAGACCATCGAATCACCACGGACAAGGCCCGCAGAGTAGCAATCGAGATTTGCACAAAAGTGTATTTTGTGCAAAGGATTTGTACAGCCGCAGGAGTTTTTGCACAAAAAGGAATTTTGTGCAGAAGCAAAATGATACAAAAATCGTTGTCGTTCCCTCTTGCAAAAGGGAACGATAGGTCGCCACCCCCTCCCCTCCAGCCCGCTTCGCAGATCGAGATCAGCCGGCCTCTACAGTTCTTTTGTGTCAGATTACGTCTGGTACAACAATAGTTATAAGTCTTACTTATAAGCAATTACTAATAATTTTTATCTGTAGGGTTTTGGTTGTACGTCAAGTGATATGTTATTTAATTATTTGTAAAGCGCCCTTGAGGTGATTTTCCCACGAAAACGGCGCTATATAAGTAATCCAGTTATTATTATTATTATTGATTGTAATCAAATTTTCAAAAGCGTTATATTTGCTATTATCAAAAGTATTTTAATTAAATATTCTTTAGAAATATCCCTGAGGTAAGATTATGTTTGGAAAAATATTTATGGCCCCGTTACAAATATGGAAATCCAGAAAGAATTAAGAATTAGATTATTTTTATTTATTTATTGATACGGAAATGGTTTGCATAGCTCCCGTGAGCACGCAGGCCATAGGCTAATTGTGCTATCTTCGATTTTACCTTATTCCTTTGATATTAACCCAGTCCCTTTGATAAAGTTCTCCAGGGTTGTCATTGGATAATCGGCTATGTCTCTTGGTGAAGACAGGTAGCTGAGCTTTCTTCCCACCAAGGCGGGACATTGGCACTATAGGTGAATTGGAGTTTCTTAATCCTCTTCACATTTCCTGCATCTATTGGTGTTTTCCACTCCCAACAGCTGCACGTGTCTCCTGAGGTAGCAGTAGTGTCCTGTTAGTAGTCCTATCAGTCCCCTCAGTGAGTTTCTGTTCATATTGAGTAGTTGCCTGGTTTGTCTGGGGTTAGGTCCGTTTATGAGTCTTTGAATTGTCTCATTCCGGGTTCCCTCTCTCATTCCTTCCAGTGCTGGTATTTAACTCATCTTTATAATTAGATTAAGAAAGGGACGCTTCGATAGTTTAGACATATAGAGCGAATGAATGAAGAAAGGAGTGCAAGGTGAATATATTAAGCTAAAGTGAATAGTGGAAGAAGTCGGGGACACCCTAGGAAGATGTTGCACGATCAAGTGAATCAAATGCTCGAGTCGGGTCATGTTGAGAGTCAGAATTACAGAAGACTGTATGAATGCGAATGAATCAAGAAATGCGTGCGAAATTACTAATTATCTATTTTTTGTTAGCCTTATTTGATAGGCGTTGCTGAAAATCCTCCCACGTGGTTTTTTAATTTTTTGTGCTGATTTCAATCTCTGCAATTCTTTATCATAATTATTGGCTTTGTATTTTTATGCACGGTCCGTTGCATTCGTGAAGTCAAACCGGGCCTCACCGCCAGTCAAATGTTATTATTATATCATCATTGCTGTGGTTCTCTTATCGCTATTCTGTATTTAGTTTATGATATAATTTTGACACTAATGTTCCATTATTATATTTAATAACATTTGTTTAGTCACTGATTTCCCGATGATTTGCACTGCCAATTATTGTAACAGCAACGACAACAGTTGTCATTCGAATCATCACTATGCGGTATAAGGCTGTGGATGTGGATGATTTGAAAGTACCGGGCTATTCAGATCTGATCATTTCCAACCACGTTTCTGAAAGTATCGACCACTCGGAAAAAGGAGACATGATCAGGAGTTTTATTTTTTGACGCTTAGAAGGCTTTTACACGTTGATATATGTATCACTAGTGGCGTGCATTGCTCTATGACCAAATGTTGTGTAAGTTCGGGTATGAATTGTGAATTTAATATTTGATAATTGCTATTTTAATGTCATCTTTTGGCGATTGTTGTGGCCGACTGAATAAATGGGCGTACAAGTTCCTTATCAAATTCATGGAAAAATTGCATTTTCATCGGAAATTTGTTGTATTTTACAATTATTTTTCAATTTCTTATGGTTCGCTTTTTTAGGGTAGGCACAGCTTTTCAGCCTTTATGGACTGCACGCCACTGTATCACGTAGTTGTATAATGGAGTATAATAATACAGTACATAAAATAATAATTAGAGTGTAAAAGAAGTAAGTAGGTACAATGTAAGTTTGTAGTTGCAGCGTAATGAATAACAGTTTTATCCGTGGTTACTATAACTGCAGGTTGTACAAAAGAGTATAGCAAGTGGCTTAGTACATAATATAATAACATAAGTATAAAAGTAAGTATGTAGATACTATATAAGTAGGTAATTACAGCGCAATGAGTTATAGTTAGAAAACCGTTAATGAGGTCGTCTACCATTATTATTTTATTTTAATGCAGATGTATTATATTCAAAGAGTTAATAACGACACTAAAATTAGGTTTTCGATATCTCAAAAATTGACAAAGTTAATTTGGAAAAAACGTGTATCCGTGACGACTAACTAACCATCTAACTAACTAACCATCACGCCGTTTCGCCGCAGGGGTAGGCAGAGAGGACGGACCGCCAAACAACTCGATCTTGGCATACACTTCTTGCTTCATTCATCACAATCATACATCGTCTCATACATTCTGTTCTATTATTCCGACTTCTGACATGGCCCGACTCAAGTGTTTGATTCACTTGATCGTGCCATGTCTTCCTCGGACTTCCCCGGCTTCTTCTTCCATTAACATTCGCGTCATACATTCTTCTTACACTCCTTTCTTCGTTCATTCGCTCCACACGCCCAAACCATCTAAGCGTCCCTTTCTTAATCTTACTCATTACGCTTACATCAGCCTTGCATTCTTTACGAATTTCAATATTTTTTACAGGATCATACATGATTTTACCACACATTCGTCTCAGAGATCTCATTTCTTCGGCATTCAGTTTACTTTCATCCTTCTTCTGCCAATTCCATGCCTCACTGCCATACATCAGGGTTGGTATCAGCACTCCATTGTGGACTGCTAGCTTCGCTTCTTTGGACAACTTTTTGTTAGCGCCAACCGCGTTCAGTCCTCCATTAATGGAGTTTCCTGCATTCACCCTTCTTTCAATATCCCTATCAGTCTTTCCATCTCTCGTAAACATACTTCCCAAATATACAAACTTATCGCCCTGCACCAAGTATTCGTCATTCACAACTATATTGCACACTGTTTTCGCACTCTCTCTCTTTTAAACACCATGACTTTAGACTTACTTACATTCATCATTAGCTCGTTCTTCATGCATACTTCATTCATCCTAGATACAAGGGACTGTAAATCTTCCACACTGTTAGCAATCAGCACCGCATCATCCGTATACAACAGGCAACATACTTTCAGATTACTCATTTTCGCGCCCAAGCCCACCTCTTTCAATTCTTGCATACAATTATCCATGTATAGATTGAATAACCACGGTGACATTACGCAGCATTGGTTAACACCTTTTGTGATGTCAAACCACTCCGTAAAATCACCGTTTACCCTAACACATGCAACGCTTTCCTCGTACAGAGATGCGATTGCCTGTATGAGATTCGTATTCACTCCATACTTGGACAATACCTTCCATAATTTTTCCTATCAACTCGGTCAACGCTTTTTGTAGATCTACGAAGGCACAGAAGAGTTTCTGGTTTTTTGCCAGTACCATCACAGTAAGCGGAAGTGTTACTTGTGTCAAGATGGAGGACTTAGTCAGCCGAGGAATTCAACTCACGACACCTGGGTGACACCCAGACGCGATGCTAACTAAGCCACCGACCAGCCTTCGAATTTATTTTATTCCACTGAAGACCGATTGAAGTGTATTATGGGCGTGTCCGTGTCTGCGGAGTAAGCTCATTACAAAAAAAAATTTTTGAACAGTTTCATTTCTGAGGCCTGGGAGTCCAAAGGTCGTATGTAAATTGGCGATAGACATTAGTTACGGGCGGTACGTTTGATAGATTCCCCTATCTGGATTGCAATCTTTAGAGCACAAACTCCAGGTGGGAATGCTGTCCGTGTTCTTCCGGTATTTGAATAGAAGACGATCCGAGGAACTAACGTCATTGATCCTTTCGGTACCGGTGCACAATCGGGAAACACGCAAAACGCTCGCCCAACATTTGTACCCAGTTGACATTTGTCACATGAGAACGGGTCATTTCTACGACTTGTTCTTGTGTTCAACAGCTTGGCTGTGGAATGATTTGCCTACCTCTGTGTTTCCTCCCTCTTGTAACTGATTCACTCATTCCTGTCCTCCAAAAGCCTCTCCATACAGCATCTTCAAAGATGTCATGACTCATGTGGGGTTATTGTAAAAAAAACTCTTTTATCGGTTTATCCCTTCACTGGATTATGTTCAAGGTTTGATAATTCGATTTTCTCCGTAAATTCCTTACATAAAAATATTATCTAACCGATTTGTATAGATTACACTTCCTGGTATTTTTCTTCAGGATCTCCATTTCCAGAATCACTCCCCATTCTTTGCAATCTCCCCTCGGCCTTCCCGGAGACAGCCGTATCAGTAACTCGTGCAAATAACCAATAAATTCTTTATTATTTTCAACCCACTTATTTCAACAGCTAAAAAACATCTATAAGGCACTTTAGTAACATTTTGATCGCAATCTTTGTGGAATGATACGGTTCCTTTGAGCTTTCGACTTGTTTTATTTCCAATCAGTTCAAAATTACAACCTAATCTAATTATTTATTTATTGACTGTCGAGAAATTAAAGGCTGTTGCTTTAAATTGTTCTAAAAAACGCCCCTTCCCCTTTTTGTCGCCCGCACAGAAAACATTCTGGCGATCTTTTAATTAATTTTGGGAAAATGTGTATCTCCCTTATTACAGTGATTACTGTTAATTTCAAATGTTGGAAAATTAAATAAAGCTAGGTACCCGCATTTTAACAAAATTGTTTTTTTGTCATGTATTTATTAACTAGGTGAAGTACCCGGTGTTGTCCGGGGTGTTAATGGTTTAGAGTAAAGTTTTGAGGTTGTAATTTTGTATTTTTTGGGCAAAGAAATTTGCAATATTTCTCTATAAAAGTATTTAATTTAACATACTCCCTCTAGCAATAAAAATCATTACAAAATTAACCGACTTCAAAAAAATCATTAAGTTATGGAATATGGACACGGGAAGGAAGAATATAGGTATGATGTTGCAACCGAACAGAGTTTAACGGTCACGGTATGTTTTCTCCTAGATTTTAGAATTTTTATTCATTTATTGCATTATAATGTTCCTCTAGTACTATTTTAACATAATTACGAAAACTTGTTTAAAAAATTTAACAAACTTACAGAAAACTTGACCTAATTTATAATCCATATATAAAACCATTTACAATGTGACCTTAGAACGGGGTACTACCCCAATAAGCTCACATTTTTTGCGACTGGCAGTGATAAAACATATTTTTGATGCTTGTAGAACTATTAGAAAAAAAATTGGGTTGTTTTCTTTTCTCGATACTTTAAACGTTTTTGCTACTATTATTTGAAAGAATTTTAGGTCTCCAAGGGCATTTTTAAAAATTAAAAATGACAAATGCTATTGCAAAAGTATACAAAAAATACAATTCCTCAACCACATAATCGCCCTACGTCCCAACCCAAACTCGGTTCGGATTTGGGACGACGTATAGTTGCCGAACGTATAGTGACTATAAATCGGGCAACACACGATCGGTCAACACTCCAACTATGAACTCCAAACTAGTGATGCCATTTTAGCTAAAATCTGTCAATCTACCGATATTCATAGAAACTTTACCGAAATTTATAATATTATTGACACAATTCGTTTCTCATTAAGTACTCATAATACTGGAAATAAATATAACGGATAGCTGTTACGCCTGTTTTTGCTCCGTACTTTATTTTTACGCTCAACCCGTGGCAGATTGCAGCGCAAAAGAATATAACAACCAAGCCCGATTATTCATCGGATTACATGCATTTCGCTATCGAGGTGATTTTTCATAAAAAAACGATACTACACGAATTATTTTTATTATTAGCCAAATATGCATAATGCATATTTGAGACTTTTTTCGTCATTATAAACATAATTCAGTCATGTTTTAGTCTTCGCGCAGCACGTCCATCAGGATCGCCTGCCGAAATCATACTGAACGGCCAATGTGTGGAGGCCGGTTTGAGCGAGTTCGGCCAATTATTTTGAAGGTTGAGCCAACTACTTCGCCACCGGGCGAACTGGAGCCAACGTTGGCCCTACGCGTACGAACTATCACTCTACACAATCGCCCAAACGTTCGAGTTGGGAGGTTGGGCGATCGTGTAGTCGGGGCACAACATTTTATTAAATCAAAAAAATGTGCTTAAAAATTACCTTAAAAATACCTTCAAAACTTACTAAAAAAAACGATTTAAACAATGCGGAAGTCGAGATTAATCACAAAATCACATTTCAAAATATATACACGGCTATCGCTTGAACAAGTAGCTAAAATCCAAAGAAAAAATGACGCGCAAAGCCAGTAATGTCAGCAGTCAGTGGCTGACTTGACATCGCGGCTGGGTCTAACTCAGGCGTCTTCAAAGAGTTCAATTCCCTCGGCTGGCTAAGTCCTCCGTAACGACACAAGCAACATCTTCCGTTCACTGTGATAGTAGTAGGAGATTTTCAAATATTGTCGCGAAACTTCTCATAAAACTAGGTTTTTGTTGGAAAAGCTGTCAATTAAGACATTAAATTCTTGTATTTTACTAACTCTTTCAAAATAAAGAGCGAACGGTGGTTCATTATATGTGAAGAAAACAATAAAAAAATATGTATTTTCGATTTTCCCCAGTTTTACGTATTTATTTACCAAAAAAAATAATCATTGGGAATGATAATTTCTAAGAGTGTGTAAAACGGGCTTACCATTTGCAGTCCCTTTCCGCACCCCTCTTCGTTCCGGACGGCACTAGGCAATGGTTTTTAGTTAGTGGTCGCATTATACTAGGAGATTTTCAAATATTGTCAGGTTATTCGTAGAACAGCAATTTTTGTCTTTCTTAAAAATAATAATAAATTAAACTAATTAAAAACATAAATCGTATTGAAAGTAGTATGTTTACACACGTAGAAATAAAAAAAATGTTTTCTTCAAAAATAAAATATTTTTATTAAATTTAACCGCGCTAAAGAACGCCGCTGTTATTTCGATTCGAAAGGAAGAGAATTTATACATTGCGATTTTTATATATAACTAGCCGACCTAGTTTTAAGGTTCTGTATTCTAGTAAACTGGGTGTAATTTTAAGGTAAAGATAGTATTATTGTTTAGAATTAATATTGTTATAGCATATTTCCCAAATACACAAACTCACCCACTTGCTCCAAGTATTCATCAGTTTTCAGCAAATGTTTTTTTGAAAATAAAATTAAAGAATAAAACAAAATAGCATCGTTGTGTTCGAACTTGTAGCACTGAGCTCGAATTTGAATGTTTTGAAACTGAAATGGAATGTTATTCCGTTTTTGTTCCTAGATTTAGTTTTTTTAAACGTAAATTTAACCCTTTGCTCCCTCCGGTTACCTCGGAGGTCAAGTTAAAGTATACCATATTATCACTGTTAAAAAACCACACTATATTGTTTTTAATTCGATCCCGTAAACCGTTCCAGCGCTGAGATGATGTCATAAAGAAACATAGATACATACTCGACATTTATACGTTACGTTCTAATAATAATAATTATTATTATTATTATGTTTTATTGTCTTTTTTGTAACAAAATAACAAATAATGATATCCTCACTGGAATTTCCCCGTGCTGAGGATTTCATTTACAAAATATTAAATTACATTATATTATTGATGTGCTTGATGAAAAAAATATAAATAATTGTAAGGTGAGGTGTTTTAAGTGCAGTTGTGTGATCTCGATGTTATACAGTCTGTATTTGGTATTCATATATTTTCTATTTCAGATCTCGCTATGTAACGTATCCAGTGTTTTATTTGTTTTTAAATTTACTATGGCAGTTGTGATTTTTGAAGGATAGTGTGATTTTGTTGTAGAGTTTAGTACCATAGTATAAGAAGTTTTTTGTTCAAATATTGTATTTGTGGTTACTTGTTGTATGTGTTTTTGATGCTGGGGGTCTACTGTTTCTAATATGTGTGATTGTTTGTATTTGTTAATGTAAACTAGTATTGTTTTGGAGTATAATTATTTTATGTGACATTGTTAAGTTTGTTGAAGATTTCGTCAGTGCTAGTTTTTACAGGGACTTTAAGTATAATTTTCATCGTGGCTTTTTGTGTTCTAATGAGTAAATTAAGAATATTATCATTACCACTACCCCATCCGATAATACCATATTCGAACAGTCATTGGCAGAGAGCCATGTAGATCTTAATCAAATCTTTTGTACTGAGGACATTGCTAAGTTTTAGAAAGTTAATTTTGTTATTTAAATAAATAATGTAGTCAGTCCACTTTCAATTGTGATAAATTTTTACCCTAGATACGTTATGTGGTTAACATTTTCCAATGTTGACAATTACAATGATCATCTGAATGTGGTTAACATTTTCCAATGTTGACAATTACATTGATCATCTAAATGTCGTAAGCTATGAATTTTCAACTTAAGGTAATAGATACACTCACTATGTATGTATTTAAAATTGAATTTCGAAGTAATTCCTTTATTTTTACTGATTCTAAAGATATGCGCATATTTCCACAAATTCAAAGCAGTGGGAAATGCATAAGGCAGGAAACTAAGCATAATGCGAGATTATTCATCCCAAAAACTACCAATTAAAATCCTCAATTAAAATTGTCACGGCAGGTCCCTGGTAGCGACTGGCACAATGACGATATAATTAATAAATTGAAATTAAACATGTTTCGATTATGGACATCACTACTGTCTGAACTTTTTTTAGTTACGATCTGAAATCCATGGCATTTCCAGGAAACCCGACCGGTTCCACTAATCTAGCAGTCCGAACTCGCCTCGCGACCGGCGCCGATTGCCGACGAGCATTGACTCTTCTGCATAATGTGTATATACCGTATACGTAAACACTACATACTATATGTAAGCAGTTCTTTGGAGTATGGCTCTCAAGTCTGGAATCCCAGGTACATATCACACATAGAAAGGATTGAGAAATTACAAAACCGTTTTCTACGATACTGTCGTCCCCATTTGAGTCATGAGGAGTCAGCCGCATTTTTCGGGATTTCGTCACTAGAAAGCCGTAGAAATTCCGCAGACGTACTGTTCTTACAAAAAAATAGCCACCTCTGTGATAGATTACCCTGAATTACTTGAGTAACGAATTCAACTGAGAGTGCCTAACAGACAAACCAGACAAAACCAAGCACTAAACCTAACTCAAAACGAAACGTCTTTATTCACCGCGCTTCACACATTTTTAACACTTCATATAGTGAGTTCGACTTTTTCAACTCAGCCCCTTACAATTTCAAACCTAATATCAATAAACACAGACTAGATCCTTTCCCTTCCCCTCCTTCCCATCATCCTAACCTCATTGGCTGACCTTGTAATTTTTATTATTTAATTGAATAATTTAAATACTTAAGTGAAAACCTATTATTAGTTTATTATTTAAATATATTTACTATACATAATACTTATTGTAAACTGTTGGTTTTCCGAATAAATTAAAATAAATAAAAATACCCACATTTACATAGTTTTCGCATTAACTACAGAGTTCAATATGCACTCGATTAAATATATTACGTGTTATCAAGTTATCTGCATACTCGTGGATTCCGTCTTTGCAATCGCATCTTGAAGTTTTGACAAGAGCACGTATCGGACTTATGTATGCCTGATTTTATCGTTTTTTATGAATTCCCGTAGAGACCGAGCAACCAATGTGGAGGTCATGACAAGAATGTTCAAACAAAGTGTCTACGCAATAAACAAGCTCATTTAGAAGTATGATCGTGCTGCTGAGAGCTCCGTTCTGAACCTCCTGTGTGAAGTTTACTAACTAACTATCACATCGTTTCTCCGAAGGGGTAGACAGAGAGGATGGACCGCCACACATCTCTGTCTTGTCACACACTTCTTGCTTCATTCACATTTGACCGGTTAGTGGCCGAGTTTTAATCGCGTCTGAGTCCCTCCCACCAATTTTTCGGTTGGCTAAGTTCTCCATCACGACACAAGCAACATTTCGCTTAGTGTGATGGTAGTAGGACTTTTTCAAATATTATCAGGTTATTCATAACCTGGGAATGTTTGTCTTAAAAATAAAAATAAAAAGCCTCGTTTCATACATTCTCTTATGTTATTCTGACTCCTGACATGGCCCACCTCAAGTATTTAATTCACTTGATCGTGCCATGTCTTTTTCGGGTGTCTCCGACTTCTTATATCATTTACTTTGGCGCTATATGACATATTATCCCTGCACCCCTGTTTACGCAATCAAAAAGCTCAAGTTGTAGGTACATTGGATGTATGGTCCTGCTGTCACTGAGAGCTTCGTTGTAACCTCTTCTTTTATTTCATAAAAATGTTTGCCTTTAAATACCTTTATACATTTTAATTACAAATCTTTTTATTTATTTGAAACACATTATTAAACATTCAAATTTTAGAAAGCTTTGACTCCCCAGCTGGGAACAAATCCCGTTTTAGGACAGTCAAATTGATAAGTTTAGTTCATATTATTTGCCATTATACAAAAATACAAGGGAAAAAAAGCTAGTATTGTAATATAATATATCTAGAAATAAGTATAAAGATATGTGAAGAATAGTACAGAAAAAAAACTTATGGAGAGATGAGAAAAACAAATATTATAGAGGAAACAATTATGTTTATGTGTTTGATAGGTACTGGTTGGTGCTATGAGAAGAAAAATGCGTTTAAAATTGAGTACTAAAAAAAAGATAATATTATTGAATAATATTGATAAGATTGAGTTACGTATCACTCAGCTTTATGAGCCGACAACGAAACTCATAGATGCAGCCGAAGAGGGCGCAGCAAATAGTTAATAACATATTTTATATATTTTATTCAGTACAAAAACTAACTTTATCAATTATTTATGACCAAATGTTTGTCCTTTTATTTTCTCTGTCTTTTCGCGATTATTTGGTGACAACTGGAAGGTGACGTTTATCATACACAAAGCAGGCATACGGAGTCGTATCTTGCGAGACATGCATTAATGGCACAAGTCGGAAACCGCTTGTAGTTAATGGGGCGAACGATTCAAACGGTTCCGACCCCCTTTGTTCGAACTTTCGCCCCTCGAGAGATTTACAATCGATTCACGAGGCCCCGGGAAAAACCCAAGTGCCCTCCACATGAATTTCGCGTGTTCCGGATTTCAGATAGCCAAACTGGAACCGTACCACCTTACCTCTGATCTTTTTACGTTTTTATAATTTCTTCAAGAGATTGGTATTCACTTTGTGGCGTCATTATGAATAAATTAATTGGAAATTATTTTGTATTCACCACTTTATTAATATACACATATCTACATGTTTCCAAAGCGATGCTTTCTTCATCAGGAATATATATTATAGTATTCTATATTAGGTGTATATTAATAAAGTGGTGAATACAAAATAATTTTTATTTTTTCTTCGAATTATTTGTTTTCAATTAATGTATAGGTTGTCATTTAGTCGGCAAGTGGGGCTTTCATCATTTTGTTTATGGAGTCATATTTTTTTACATTTAGTTGATTCGTTGTGATAACTCATCACTAGGGTCCTGAAAAATGCGCGTTATTTTTTGGGATAACTGGTGTTATTTTTTTTTGTGAAATTTGCTTTATTTTGGTGAAATTCGCTCTATTTTTGGAGAAACACGGTGGTAAAAAAACGGTTGTATTTTACAACAAAAGTGACAGATATATAATGTATTGTATTTTAAAAAAATTGTGTTTTCTTAATTTTTAAAATTATTTAATTTTTTTTTTTTTGATAATCCAAAAAAGAATAACAGTGCTTGAAATTTTCGACATGAAATTAGCTGCGTTCCATTTTATGAAGAAAGAAACATTTAGAACGTACAATATTACTTTCTTACTTTAAAATACCAGAATATCCTGTGTAATATACGAAAACTCGCGTTTATTTATCCGAAAATGCGAATTTTGCGTTATTCGCGTGACGAATTTCCCCTTAAAATTTCGCGTTATGTGAAACGCGAAATTTTCAGGTGTCTACTCATAACTCATCGTGACAGGACCGGCCTTGAGCCTAAAGGCGTCTGGCGCATGCAAATTTTGTCGCTCTTAATCACCTCAATGGCGCTTTGTTAGGTGTTAGATATTATCGTTGCCTTGGCGTCTTGGAAATATGGCGCTTGGAGCGGACTGCTCCAATTGCGCCTGTATAAGACCGGCCCAGCTTCGTGATCGATGCTCATAATGTATCCAAGAAGCTGCAAGTCCTTTGCCTATAACAGGAGTTCAGAGCTGCGACAAGGGCGGGTCACTGTCCCTTATGTTTAAAGGGTGTCAATAGCAGCATGTTAAAATGTTATAGCTATACCATAATAATAATAAATAACAAAATATTTGATCGAATGCATAAGGTTTTTCGAGTTTCACGCATGTGAAACGTCAGGCTCCACTGAAATATTCGTAGAACAGACTCGACATAACTATCTGTTAACAAAGGATTACTAATCAGACGAACCGCCCTCCTTTGCACAGAATCAAGCAGGTTTCAAGTGTTCAACTAGTGCTTGATAGTTGCTCGCAATTGTCTGGGTCATGCGTCGCACGCCTCTCAGTCAGAACGGAGCTAACAAATTCCCCTCAAAACGCAATAATTGTAATAATGATTAGGAATTTGACACTGACAGCTGATTATTATTATTAAACGACCCGTTTTGTTGTACCTTAGTGTCACTTATATTCTACCAACTTATTTTCATTCGATAACGTTGTTTTCTACATGTCCAAATGAAAATGCTGTAATAACTGTATTTACAGAGGTTCACGTATTATGTGGACATACGTCTCTCAACCCTTTCCTACTCTCCACAGTCTACAATCCCTACCCCCACACACAACTCACTTATCGACACGCACACTCTGCATGACTGAGTTATCGCCACACTGTTTTCTTGTTCGCCAATTAGGCGACAGGGCGACCAGCATGGCGACACGGCCTACCCCCTACCCCTCCCTGGTGCCTCCAGACAACCCCACAAATAAATTAAAATAATAATACAAAGTATTACTTTAACCAGGAATTTATCTGCCCCAAGGCTGTCGTTAATGGCCCCTTTATTAGAGTCTGATTACGTCGCATTAAAATAACCCCGCCAAACTTAAACCGTTAAATAGAACCTTTACTTGATAATTTATTTCAGTTCGCCTTTGTTCCTATTTCCTCGCGAAGAGGTTTCACGGGGTTGCTAGTTGCCAAGCCGCAGCCACGTGACGGGAAGTTGACAGCTGTAAAAGTGGCAAAGTTCGTATCTGTCGGGATAATCTGAAGTCTGAAGGGCTCAAGCCTACCTGAAATGTCCCGAAAAGGTATCCCCACAATTTTCAGACAACTAAATTCAGTAGATATATCGATATTTAAACAGGTTCTAATCTGACTAATAAACCAACCCGAAAGTAATTACAAATATAATTTTAAAGTCTTTTTTATTTTTTTTATTTGTATAATATTAATTATATACAATGGGAATTTGTACCCGCTAAGCCACTGCAAGTAGCTTGTCAGCAGAAGTTTATTTAACAATATTATCTAATACAACAATAAATAACAATCATCATACAAATGTAGGGCAAAATTAGGATATAGAAGCGCATGCATGTTGTGATCAATGTACATAAGTTGGAAAAAATTTAAAAAAGCAAAATAATGGAAACAGCATTACAGTTTTGTTATTGAGATACTAGAGTCCAATTTTATAACACCGATTTAAAAAATATTATAAAAATATCATTATCATAAAAAATATCAAAATTATAAAATTACCAATATTATAAAAATATCAATATTATAAAAATATCAATATTTTAAAAATATCAGTATTATAAAAATATCAATATTTAAAAAATATCAGTATTATAAAAATATCAATATTTAAAAAATATCAATATTATAAAAATATCAATATTATAAAAATATCAATATTTTAAAAATATCAATATTATAAAAATATCAATATTTTAAAAATTTAAATATTTTAAAAATATCAGTATTATAAAAATATCAATATTTTAAAAATATCAGTATTATAAAAATATCAATATTTAAAAAATATCAATATTATAAAAATATCAATATTATAAAAATATCAATATTTTAAAAATATCAATATTATAAAAATATCAATATTATAAAAATATCAATATTTTTAAAATATCAACATTTTAAATATCAACATACAGTTCCGTCATAAATGAGCAATATTATATACAGCAAAAAGGCCTCACTCCAGACATAAATACTGTATATTCCATAGATTTGTTTAAATTGTACCATTGTAAAGTGAAACCGGTCCGATCTTAAATAAACAAGTGGAAGAAATTATTAATTGTTTTTGTGTTTAATTTGTATTCATTAATTTCGCGGATATTTTTGAAATTATTTTTTGACGATTAAGTACCGTCCCAAAATATTCTTTCTCCTTTAATGGCAACTATATGTGCAAATCTCTGAAATTGTAGATATGAAAATAATGATCGTGTAAAGCAAAGATTTTCTCTATGGATCCCATATGGGGATCGGTATGAAAAAAAGGATCGTCTAAGATCGCCTTTACTGCCATACGTCAGGGTTGGTATCAACATTCCATTGTTGACTATTAGCCCCGCTTCGTTTGATAATTTTCTAACTACATAATAAAAATTTCGAATTAGGAATATGTACGTAAAGTTGATAAATTTGGATTTATTTTACACAGGTTTTTAGTATTTTAGCCGCGACTTACATTGATCGAGTCATTTTCTGTAGCATTATATACGAAATTACGCCCCACAAAGGCTTAATCTCCCCCATTACTTAGAATTGTAAATGATCCATCTTCTCTGTGTGAATGTGAAGCCACGGTTTGTGATTCGGGCCGTTTCTTGCCGCGCTTAAATTTGCGTAAAAATGTCGTAATTTTGTGGTAAAAATCGTAAAACGTAATTCATAGCGCGTTCAGCAAGTTAGTGTAGCAATTGCCTTATTGTCTTGTTGTTGACGCATTGCGGTTCTGTTGATTTTATTTTTCCACAAACAAAGAAATAAATAACTATGGGCATACTGCTGATAGATTTATTCCCCCTCTCGTGGCAGGTCCATGTTACAGGCTCTTGACATGGCCCGTCTCAGTTCACTTGAACGTGCCATGTCTTCCTCGGGCGTCGCCGACTTCTTCCGTTCACTTTGGCTTCATGTATTTTCCTCGCACTTCTTATTTATTTCCACTTCACAATGCATGGTTTTTCCACACGTGTTCCCCGTGGATCTAATTTCTACGGCATTCTGTCTACTTTCGTTGTTCCTCTACCAGTTCCAGGCTGGTATCAGCACTCCATTGTGGACTGTTAACCTCGGTTGTTTTAATAAATTATTAAAACAATTTAAAAAAAAAAACTATTTTTTATTTCATCTTTCAGCCTTTCAATTTTTTCTTAAACTACGGTATATTTACAATTTTTTGTGGTTGTCAGGGGTGGGAAACTATGAGTTAATATAAATTTTATTAATCAGCATTATGATATCCTGATTTTACATACTGTAGGAGTTAAGAAATTTGGTTTCAATTAATATTATAACTTTATATGCCTCTCTGGTTTTAAAAACTATTAAATATGGGTTACATTGTGTTTTTGACAAGATGATTTTATTATAAAGTTTATACTGTTGGGTTTGGTTTTCCCACCCTTAGCATGTCGTGTTTCACAACTGAATTTGCATGTATTTGGTTACTACTATTTAGGCATACTTACGATGGTTTTATATAATTATTTACTATGAATTTAGGGAATACCTTAATTCTATTGTTATCACAAATTTATTTTTTATATTTTTATTATTCCCAAGACTTAAGAAACCTATTGTGAGATCACATCCAGAACCTGCAGTGCAGTTTTTATAAACAAACATATTTAATGTTTAGAATACATAATTAACATTCACAGTACATTAACAACATTTACAACACATAATTTCCATTTGTAATAAAGGCATATCACCGGTACATTATAATATAAGTGCAGAGACACATATTATAAAGAAACACATCACTGGTACATTATATAGTTACACTTATTACAGAGACGCATCACAGCAATAATCCTTATTCATTATCATTAATAATTTACAGTTGTTTACCTACTATTAAATTCAGTTCTCCGTCGATTGAGTTTCTTGCATTCATCTATCCTCAATTTTCTCATCAGGCTTCCCACCGTATTAATTATTTATTTATCATTATTGTTTGATGTTATTATTTCTCCTTAATCATTTTTTATTATTAAATCATGTTGTATAACTATATTACAGTTTTGTGTAATTATGACACTCACAGGCTCGTTTTGAGGCGCTGCATTCCGTCTTGCTAATTCTATAGCCAGCGTTTTATGGTACCTAGTTCTATTTTGGTACTTGGCAAAAAACACGAAATCCTCGCTTTACGAGTGGGCAGCAGAAGCAGAGTCGCGCCTCTCTGAGGTGAATCACCTTCACCTGGGATCTCGGACTACCTTTACCTCTACCTCTAGACCTAGACAAAATACCAGACTAGGTTCTATGTCGTATATATCAATAGGTACACGTAAAATATTTAAAGGCAAACCAGTCCAAATAAGCCATATTGAGATATTAACGTTTTGAAGTTTTGAACTAAAGGAAAATAAATTATTATAAACGTATCCTTTTTATTACATGAACTTCAATATATAATTTTACAACAAACCAGCAGTGAAAATTCTGCCATATCTCAGCGACAGTGGCCTTTTGGTATTGATATGAGATATTTATTTGTGAAAAGGAACAGATCTCAACAGTTGTAATGTTATTATTAAGTTCTGCAAGTATTTCTAGTTTTTATTATTGTGACAGTTGTTTCGGCGTTCAAGGCCATTTTCAAACTGCGGTTAATCCACACTGTGACGACTTATGTATATGATTTTATTTACTTCCACCAAATTCTAATTTGGACGGGTTTTTAAAAATAATGATTTATTTTGTGTAAAACCGATTTAGTTAGGAAATAATTTAAATTCTCTATTTTGTTAGGTTTTTACGTTTATA
Source organism: Halesus radiatus (assembly GCA_022606495.2). NCBI lineage: Eukaryota > Metazoa > Arthropoda > Insecta > Trichoptera > Limnephilidae > Halesus > Halesus radiatus. Next base: position 165,420 of record JAHDVE020007340.1, on the reverse strand, counting down.
ATGTGTTTTCCCGTATTTAAATGACAATGTTTTCTTAATTGATTTATTTATATGTGTTATATTGTTTTGATAATGTGAACATACTGAGAAGTGGTGAATAAATAATTTTCTTTACTTTATTAATTAATGTTATATTACAATCATTTGTTCGTTTATTTATTTCTAATTGTTCAAGTAAATTTAATCTATGACCCTTTCTTTCTATATGCATGGGTTTAGGCTCGTTATTGTCAAGCAGGGCGTGATTATTCACTAACCAGATGTTCTGCCAATTTTGAAAAAGTGCTTTTATTTTTAAATTGAGAAAGAAAATTAAATTAAATTAAATTAAAAAATCAAAAATATAAAATAAATGGAGTTCTACGAATTAAACACAAAACAATTAATCATGGATCTCAACAGGATGGATATTTGATGGTAATTATTACTCGAAAAGTTTTTTTTGTTGTTGTCTTTAACTTGTGTTAGATAATATACAGGGTCTGTCGCAAAAGTATCGAGAAAAAAAATCCTGACTGCGCTAGAAGGGGTAGCGGGATGCGCCGAGTGGTGGGGATGGTCGGGGGGAGTCGCAGTTACCAAACGCGCTTCCAAACCAGTCCTCTCCGAGAAACGGTAGAGCTAGCACAGTGATCCTCGCAAAGTGTGTTTTGTCGTCGCGTCGGAAACCAAGATGCAACGTTTGCTGGAGCCGCGGGCAGCCATCAAATTCTGCGTTCGGCTTAAAAAACCGGTTTCGAGACCCTGCCCATGATTCGGGAAGCCTTCGGAGATGAAGCCATGTCACAGGCAAGGGTTTACGAGTGGCACAAACAATTCCAAAACGGTCGAGAATCAATTAAAGACGATGTGCGCGTTGGACAACCGTCAACTTCCAAAACTAATGACAACGTCACGAAAGTGAGGGAAGTGTTACAGTCTGAGTATCCGTCCTTAAACGGTTGTTCGAAAGGATTCGCCGCTTTCGAAAGGAGATTACCAACACCTGGATTTTGCATCACGACATTGCCCCCTCAAACTCAGCTCTCGTCGTCCAGGAGTTCCTCGCTAAGCATAGCGTGGCGGCACTGCCGCAACCGCCGTACAGTGCCGACTTTTTGTTTTTGCACCACCGGACTTCTTTTTGTTCCCCCGCATCAAGCGAAGCCTAAAAGGACGCCATCAGGAGACGTTGGATGGGGTGAAAACCGCTTCAACGCAGTCCCTTAAGGGGGTTCCGTCTTCTGCCTTTCAGGGTGCCTTCCAATAGTGGAAGAAACGCTACCAAAAGTGTTATTAATTGTTTGTACGTTTATTGGCAATAAATCGTCCGAAAAAAAAATTCTCGATACTTTTGCGACAGACCCTGTATACACATATTATTCACATTTTGGACACAATTGATTTCGTAATAAATTTGGGACGCGAATCAGTTCCGTTCATGATCATCGCAACCAAATTCGTATTTGTAATAATTAGTATGGAAATTATTCGTAATATAATAAAAATAAGAGCATTATAGACTCAGATGTAACGACAATCATCATTATAATAAACTAGGTTAGTTTAGAATCGTTTGCGTCAACTTAAATGGGTATCATTAAAATAATTCTATTGCAGATTCAGGTGTTGAAATTATTTCATTACGTCGACTTCGTCTTCCTGGCATTTATTTATATAAAATATTAGCTGATGTGTACCCGGCATTGCTCGGGGTTTTTTTTACAAGTATCAAAACAGCAAATTGTTACTCTAAGGAAAATCAGGACTAAATAACCTAACCTAATATAATGAGTACAACATGTAACATACATTACATCCATGCAAATTAAACATTGATGTGGATTTTTTCTGTGCGGAAGATGGGGTTAACGGTGAAGTTCCTTTGAAATAACATTAATAATGAATATTTCCCCTTTTCCAGAAATGGAGTGAACGTCGAGGGCGCCACCCACAAGCAGGTGGTCGACCTTATCAAGTCGGGAGGGGACTGCTTAACCCTCACGGTTATTTCTGTCACACAGCAGGTAAACTATATTCTCTGTATCTCATGTTGGTTTTTTTGGCAAATTTCTTATTAAGTTTGATTAAATTTTACTGCAGGTTAAACGGTGGAAAAAAAAATTGCATGTGTTAGGGCAAACAATGATTTTACGGGGTGGTTTGACATCACAAAAGGTGTTAAGCAAGGCTGCGTAATGTCACCGTGGTTATTCAATCTATACATGGATAATTGTATGCAAGAATTGAAAGAGGTGGGCCTGGGCGCGAAAATGAGTAGTCTGCAAGTATGTTGTCTGTTGTATGCTGATGATGCGGTGTTGATTGCTAACAGTATGGAAGATCTACAGTCCCTCGTATCTAGGATGAACGAAGTATGTATGATGAATGAGCTAATGATGAATGTAAATAAGTCCAAAGTCACGGTGTTTGAAAGAGAGAGTACGAAAACAGTATGCAATATAGTTGTGAATGATGAATGAATGAAGAATGTGTGGTAAAACCATGTATGATCGAGTGAAAAATATTGAGATTCGTAAAGAATGCGAGGCTGATGTAAGCGTAGTGAGCAAGATTAAGAAAGGGACGCTTAGATGGTTTGGGCATGTAGAGCGAATGAACGAAGAAAGGAGTGTAAGGAGAATATATGACGCGAATGTGAATGGAAGAAGAAGCCGGGGACGCCCGAGGAAGACATGGATCAAGTGAATCAAATACTCGAGTCGGGCCATGTCAGAAGTCGGAATAACAGAAGAGAATGTATGAGGCGTTGTATGAATGTGAATGAAGCAAGAAGTGTATGCCAAGATCGAGTTGTTTGGCGGTCCGTCCTCTCTGCCTACCCCTGCGGAGAAACGGCGTGATGGTTAGTTAGTTAGTTAGTTAGTTAAATGGTGGAAGGCTATTTCGAGATTTTGTTGATTCCCTGACTTTTGCAATTTTCTGCAAGATACTTGCAACTTTTTAGCAAATGTGGATCTACCAATTTCTTTATTTTTTTGCTTTCCACTACTCTGGGTACCAGTGAATTACTACCACTTTTCGCACATGGGGTCCCCTGGCTTTAAACAGACTCCTCTTACAGGGATACCTATTTTTTTATAAACTTTTCAGTTCAATAAAGCCTTGCCAATAATCTTCTTTGAATTGTTTTCTTCTTGTTCGGCTGTATTGCGCTTCACTTTTCTTTTTTTAATTCTCATGGTGGACACCTCATCCAGTAGCAGTTTTCATTTGAGCACATACATTTCTTCTTCAATATGTCCATCTGTTTCTATGAACTCCTTCGAACAGCCATTACCAAGTTTTTAGTCTTCTTTTAAAAAAATTCCTTTTCAATTATCAAACTATACTTTTTGAATATTTTTGTTTGGAATCGGTTTCTATGCTCAATTTATGCGCATGTTTCAGATTTTTATGTTGTTTTTACAGGTGGAAACTCATCTTATTAACTATGAGGAAAATCATTAATTTTTATGAAATCTACACTTTTGGGTTTTTTGTTTGGAATCCATTATGTAATTCAAATTATGCCCGAGTACCAAATTTCGGCTTAGTAGGAGCTATTTTAGGGTTTCTTTAAACAACTTGAAAACAGCATATTCTCAACCTGTTGCTGGTTGACCTTTTCAGGAGGCAGAAAGACTGGAGCCTTGCGACGATGGCCCAGGGTACAGCTACGTGGACTACAGCGAGAAGCGCTCGTTGCCCATCTCCGTGCCGGACTACCAATGCGTGGATCGCGCCGGGCAGAAGTACGTGGCCTTTAACATCTACATGGCCGGCCGCCACCTCTGCTCACGCCGCTACCGGGAGTTCTCCAACCTGCACGCACAGCTTAAGAAGGAGTTTGCAGGTATTGGAACTGAACTTATCGTAACCCTCATTGTTCATATTGTTGTCAGAATACCAATGTGTTGTGAATAAACATAACGGAACCTAAATCGGATCCCTGTGGTACACAATGGTTTTTGTTAGTAAACTGCAAAAGATAATCTGAATGAGTTTACTGGACTATTTAGTTTAGTGCAGCGATGACCTGAACCCACCCTAACCTTCATTGTTCATATCGATGCCTGAATACCAATGAGTTTAATAATAATAATTGGATGATTTGTATAGCACCATTTTTGTGAAAAATCACCTCAGGAACGCTGTATAAATATTACTTGCTTTACAAATAAATTACACTGTACATATAAACACAATGGAACCTTAGCTTGATCCCCGTGGTACACCAGGATTTTATAATTTCTAAGTATTGTTAATCTACTAAAGGTGACCAGAAAGAGTTTTCTGATAACTATTTAGTGCAACCGGTCCTCACTATAATCTAATTGTGCATGTCCATGCTGCACTATTAATTTGAGATATTTGAGAGAACAAGATATGATCTAAGCCTGATCCCTGTGGTATTCCAATTCTTTTTGTGATTATTGTGATGATGGTTTTTTTTGCAGGCTTCAACTTCCCAAAACTGCCAGGAAAGTGGCCATTTGCCCTCAGTGAGCAGCAGTTGGATGCTCGCCGGAGAGGACTGGAGCAATATTTAGAAAAGGTAATTGTCTTGAAATATTGATGGTAAAAAAACCGTACAATGAGAAAAATTACAAAATTCATAGTATCATCTAGGTATTTGTGATTTTTCCTTATGGTCAACAAACAATATTGTATTCCAGGTTTGTGCTGTGCGGGTCATAGCAGAATCTGATCCAATCCAGGAGTTCCTCACGGACTCTGATGATTCTATCACCGCCTCTCCAGTTGACTTGAAAATCCTCCTCCCCGACCGCGAGGTGGTAACAGTCTCCGTGAAGAAGTCCACCAATGCCGAGGACGTGTACCGGGCTGTGGTCGAGAAGATTGGTCTGTCCAAAGCAGTGGCCAAATATTTCTACCTGTTTGAGATTATTGAGTACAATTTTGGTGAGCTGAATTTGTGAATCATATTTTATTGAAATGTAGATTACGAGTTTATGGTTTAAATTGCAGTGTAGATAGCAATGCCAGTTCTGTGACCTTGTTTGTTTATGTCATGTCCTTATCACTCACTTCCTGAATTTGCGGAACTTGTAAAACCCACTATTGTCCCGCATTATTATGAAAAGGAAGATAGTATTATTTATTTACGACTTTTTTAAAGCATTGTTTTAAGATTTGATCAAAGTACAGTCAACATCACAACACGCATGCAAAATTTTAGGTATATGTAAATAAAAATCTGTATCCATAGTTTTTGCACTTAACTGTAATGAACCGGTGACAATGTTTTTATACGACACAAGAGTCCTAAATAACTGAAACAAGTGGGACTATGCCATATCCACGGTTTTTAGGGAAGTTTGTTGTGAGGCTGAGGGAAATGGTTTCATAATAAATCAACCCATGTATGAATCGACACACTTTTTAAAACTGATGTAAAGTTATTAAAAGTATAAAAAAAAACTAGCCTAAAACCCAATCTAACCTAACCTGATTATTCTTTTTTTTTAATTATGTCTAAATTAGTTTAGGTTATATTAGGCTTTCGGGCTAGTTTTTTTTTGTGTACTTTTAATGACTTACATCACTTTGTGCTGATTCATATGTGTTGATTTTTTCAGTCACCGAAGGAAATAGCCAGTTTTATTCATTACACAGTGGAAGCTGGAAGGATAAAAACATTGGGCACCAGAATCCAATTAGCCATGGATTACTCATTCTTCATTTTATAGCTTTCCCTACCGGTATAAGGATCATTATTTATGTATATATTTTTGTACAGAGCGTAAACTTCAGCCCGAGGAATGTCCCCACGCTTTGTACATCCAGAACTACTCCACCGCCTCCAGCAGTTGCTTGACTGTGAGGAAGTGGCTGTTCAACCTAAACATAGAGGCCGAGATGCTGAGGAATGATCCACAGGCCGCCAGCTTTGTCTTCTGGCAGGTTAGCTCAATCCTCATCAAAAGTAATTTGTTGGGTGTAACAATCGTTGCTTATATTCTGCTGCTATAATGAATGGTCTTATTATTTGCTTCTATTTTAACTTTTCTCAACCATTTTTTTTGGAGTTCCTCAGGGTACCATTCTGGGATCACTATTGTTTAAGGATTTTTTAAAAATATAATATGTAATTAAAATACTGGTAGGAGCGTCATTACAGTAATATCGAAGATTTCAGTTTAATCTTTTTCTTGTTGTGCCTCTCCTACTCGAGGTTGGACAACGTCATGATTATTATTACTCTAAAAGTGGTAACCGCATCTTTCTTCAAAATTCAGCCAGGTTATTCTTTGTCCAACGACACTTTGTTTTCCTTAAACCTATATGTATTTAGTATTTCTCATTCCTCCATTAACTAATCTTTTTTGTATTTTAGGCTGTGGAGGAGGTGAACCGCGGAACCTGTGTGGCCGGTGAGCGACTCTACCAGCTGAAGGCGCTGCAGGACCTATCCCGCTGCTCCGAGTACCTGGCCCTGGCGCGCACGCTTCCGGGATATGGGAGGGCGCACCTGCCACCCTGTCAGACCGACTCCCGCAAAGAGGGCAAGGTCATGCCCACTGTCGGTCAGTACTCTTAACATAACTATATCAATATATAACTCGCCATTGGAAATAACAGCTAGCTGCCATCAACATCCAATGGTATTGATGCAAATTTGTCTCCGTTGGATATAATTAATAAGATTAGTCTATGACTATGTATTGTTTTAGTAGAATAAATAAAAGGTGTAACAGTTTATACTTGGCGAAGATATTATGTATTCATAATTTGGTGATGGTCTTATGGTTATGTAAGTTTTTTCTACTACACGTCTTTGTGGATTTTCCTATCCGATACGGCCGATACGTAGCGCCTAGCGTCAAGCGGCTCTACTGGTGGCAAGTAAAATAACCAATGTTTCAACAGGTGGAACTCCCTAACATTGGGTTTCCCTAATATTATTAGATTTATTATTTACTATTTTTGTTAGTGTTTGTTAAGTTACAGTTAACAAAAGTGGCGTTGATGTTTTTTCGAATTGTCGTCAATGCCCAGTATTCTAAACCTGCATTGGGTGGCTAATTATGAGGATCTCTATGGCGTATTGTTTGATTGCTTTTAGGTTTTTCGTCGCTAGCCCTCCACGCGTGCCGGGCAGACGGCTCGCTGGAGACACCTCCGCAGGTGCTGGAGTTCCTGCCCAGCCAGTGGGAGCCTGACCCCAACAGCGGCTGCTTGCGCGTGCACTGCAAGCGCCCCGACAGGCCCCCGCGCTGCCTGAACATCTTCACACCATATGTGAGTTACAGTCATCATACAACCAACTACTAATCCGCTTGTCACATGTGCAGTACAGTCAATTCCGTTTTTAAATGGTTTTGAAATAACACAAAGCGTAATGGTAATATGTATCCGTACTTAGAATTGAGTTAGACTGGAATTTAATTGAGATAGAATTTTAAGTGATGGAAGTGACTTCATACTAAACATGCGAAAACGGATGTGTTTATTGTCTGACAGCGACATATACATTACACAAGCTAATCTGTGGAACTTTCCACAGTGTAAAAACAGAATTAAGTGAATGTATGTATTTGGAAATGTTATACTTCAATTTATTATCAAGTTCCGAAACATCTATGTCAAATTTTGTATGTATACCATTTTGTTTTGCCGCAATACTCCTGTTATAACCAGTCTGGAGTAGGTGATTAAACCTTTGTCCATGTTAAAATGCTTGTAATAATGTAGGAAACCTTATTTCAATATTCACTTATTGTAGTCTTATAAGAACGTGGAATTGTAAGTACCTGTCTTTGACAATGTGTTACGCCAGTGAAAAAGCATAAAATATATGCTACTGCCGAGAATCGAACCCCAATTAACTGCTTGGAAATAGCGATGAGTCGTTCATGAATGAGCCGTTCATTTGTGCCGGCTCATTTTGATGAGCCGTGAGCGTACAATTCCTGGTAAATCGTACCACGGCTCAATTGAACTGTGACTCTTTTTGAGACACCTTGGAACCACTTGAGACAGATTGTTTATTTATTTTAAAACATAAACATATCTCAGATATTCAATAGTATTCTTGCAGATTTCTTCGATGACGAATCTTTAAATAAGGTCCTTTGTTCTAATTTGTTATAAAATCATCGTATACGTGTCTAACTTCTTCAAGGCTAAATTATGCCCACAATATTTGGCACCATGATGCATCTTAAAGCAGTTGTTTTCAAGGCTTCACACATTCGTGTGGAGAGATAAGGAATAATTACCGCATTTACACATGTGTAGGCACTGTACAGTATGTGAACGACACCTGACAGTCTGGCATCTGGATGTTTTGTGCCTACATCTATACTCTGGGATCTGGGAGCCGTAGGAACTGGGAGTCGTATGAACTGGGGTACGAGCTAATAAACTGGGAGTCAGCTTAAATGAGCCGTCATTCATTTGAGTCATATGAAAATGTTGAGCCGGTACCGTAACTGCCGCTCTTAATAAAATGAGTCATGACCCATCGCTATTTGAAAGGCAACTATGCTGACCATTACACCGCCAACTGTTGTAAGAACGTTGGCGTAAATTCATTATATCTACCTATTGAAAATAAGAATTATGTATTTTTGAACTTAAGAATTAGATTTGAATTTATGTTTTTTAATAATTTATACGAATTTTATAATTTTAGTGTTACGTAGTCCATACTCACATCACAACTGAAATTATGTTGCTTAATAATATTTTTATTTGCTGAATACAAATGTTTTATGTACTCTTAATACATAAAAAAAAATAGTAATTTTATTTAACAACCCCACTAATTTAATAAGAAGTGTAAATTACTCAAATGCTCTGCACTTATTTGTGAGAAACATAACCGTGGCTTGTTTATATTATACAGATATTTGTTTATTGTTTAGTCTATATGTGTTTTGAGTACTTTTGAAGAACTGTCTACAATAAAATTATCTTGTTCAATGGCAAATTGTTATTTAGATACATTGTTTGTATTGAAAAGTGCCATGTAGAAATGCTTGATTACATTGAAACATCCCACATTAATATCGTTGACTTCCGGAGTCCAAGCTCTGCCAGTTTATACCTTTGAGATCCAATGTTTGTTCCAATATGTTTCAAGCTTTCTATAGCCTGATATTGACTCTGTAATTTTATTTCTAGTTCCAGTATCTCAGCGACTGCCTGGACAGGATAGCGGAGGAGGCCAAGTGGGTGGACACGGGGGAATAACATCCCCCGGCTCCCCGCTCCCCCCATCTCCACCCCCATCCCTCCACTGAGCCAACCTAGAACAATTCTCATTGTCTTATTATTGTTGTTTTCTAGTTCTACTTGTTGAGCGATGAGCTGCTAAACAAACAAAACAACACCAACAATATCTAACAAATTGCTGCAAACATATTTTGTTTTTCTCTCAGAATACTGTACGTTTCCTTACCAAAATGTTATTGATCGTGGATTTTATTCCTGCTGCGGTAAAAAATATTGTATATTGGCAGCTTACATACAATCTATCAAGTGTATAAACAGGTTATGATTGTAAATAGACATGCTTACAGCATTTCTTTCTGCTCTTGGTTGGTATTAGCTCATTTCAGATCTACACTCGGTGAATTTTACTTTCATATAAACTAACGAAAGATTGACTTATGGAGCTTCTTTGTTCAACAATAACCACTGCCTTTCTAAATTTTGTGAATTTGTTTGTTAAGTTTTATTAACCTTAGAAACTTGGCTGTTCGGCTATCGTGAGAGAAAAAATTAAACAAAATACAAAATTAACGTATGGTAATATTTTTGCAGTGGTTTGTGTTGAGATTTTGTTGTTGTGACTTACAGATAGATCAGAATAAAGAGATTCTCGCTTGCGTAGTGGTGTACAGTATAGTATGGCGACTGCGGGCGGATGTTTTAGTGGTCACTGTAACTAGTTTGATGCGTGGTCGCAATACTATCGGTGTGCACCAATACATTCAAACGTGCACTCTTTAAAATGAATTGTCCGCACATATATTTTGCGGCCGATTGTTGCATTGTCGATTTCTTCACCCTTGGTTCAATGTGGATTCATTCTTTGTACCATCATTTTATTAAGGTTTGATTTACTGACTGAATTTTTAACATTATTATTTATATCTATTAAGTAAAACACAATTGTTATAGTTATTATTTCTTGTAACGAGAGCAGTGCGCTATTATGTATTGCCTCCCTATTATTGGTTTATTAAAAAACATTAGCTCTCATCCGGCATGAAATGAAAGGAACAAACCAAGCATCGCTAGTTTTGATGTTGAATTTTGACACCTCAATATGGTTCAGGATGAGACTGATGACGAGGCAGACTTACCTTATATATTATTATTTCATTTTTAATTTATTTTATATTTTTCTCTATCATTCTTATATCACATTAGAGTTCCTCTATCCGGAGTCTGAGAAAGGCGAAGGTTGGGAAGTACCTGGCTATTCAGATTCAGTTTTTAAACATAACTAAAACCATTTCAAGCCTCATCGCTTTGTGTTCATAGATTCAACAGATCAATTTCATATCCATTCTATTAATCTGTCGATCTTATAGTTTATTTTGTATAAGATTTTGAAGATAGACCAAACCTTTCATTGGTTGTTGCGACTCTTTCCCTTTTTAATCTTTTTATTTAACCAAACTCATCTTTCTTTCACACAATGCTGGTCATGTGTGTTGAAGCAATATTATGAACTTCATGCCATTTTTGCATTAGGGAAGCATATCTTAATGAATTTATTTTCAACCTAATCTAATAACAAATATTTATTTAAAATTTGTAAACTAAAATGCCCGCTATTGACAGTGCTGCCATTTTGATGCCTGTTCTTTTATCATGTATATTGTTGGCTGAAAAATGCAACGATTAATTGATATTTCCCGTGTAAGTTAATATATTGAACTATATTGCTAATACAGTAGAACCCCGTTAAATCGAAATCCACTTTACTTCAAAATTGGAATTTCAAATTAACGAATTCCCTCGTAATTCGTGATTATATAAAAAAAAAAATGTTCTGCGGCCGGCCCTTCAAATTCAGGTAGGTATTCGAAATAAACTCGTAATGGCACGACTTATTCCAATGTAAATCGAATTTTTGGTGACAATTACAGTCGTGTCCGACCGTTCAAATTCAGATATTTGTAAAAAATACAATGTGTTTCCGTGTAAATCAAAATTTTTGCGGCCGATTGCCATCACGGTTGGCCCTTCAAATTCAGATATTCGAAGTAAACTTGTAAGCATATGACATATTCACGTGCTAATCGAAAAATCACAGTTAATTATCGACCTGTCGGATTCAGATAATACGAAATAATATTACCTGTTTTTCAAATTTTCGTTCGCCGACCATTGTGAATTTCTAATTAAATAATTTTTTGTATGAATTTTGTTTTCTGGGACCCTTTTTAACAAACATTTCGAATTACACGATCTTTTGAGTTATCGAGGTACGAATTAACGGGGTTCTACTATACATACATATTAATGCATCAAATTTGGAGATTTTGCAATTCTTCGGCTGACCTTCTAAAGGCGTATTTCTATTTCAATGACCAATGTTAAAAGAAACATGACCAATGTATGTATTAATTTGTATCCTGTCTTATAATTTATTTCATCTTTAACATTTTCTATGATTTGGTTGGCAGCTATTGGTGGGTGGTTGAGTTAATTTCAAACTGAAATTGACCGGTTTAGAATAATATTGATTGTGATAAAGGGTTTATTAAAAAGTGCTGGTTGTCTTGCATGAATGAAATCAACAAAAAAATTCACATTAATATACATTTAACAGACAGATTCCGTAATGATTCTGTACATTTTACTTTGATTCGGCGCAGATCCATTTCCGACAGCACAAAAATAATGTTATTTTCCTTTTTTTTGCTGCCACTCTTTGTGTCGATTGTTCAGTTTGATGGATTTTACAAAAATGAATTTATAACTGTCATAATGGTATATAAAAAAATACAGTCCATGTAAGTTTTTACTGTGTGCAGCATGTTCATTTTTTCAAGTAAAATAACAAAGTTATAAAACTATACATTGTTTTAGGTTAAGTGCTGTTTCAATACCATCAATGTCATAACAAACATGTAATTAATTTCTGCAAAAGATTGGTATTCACTTTGTGGCGTCATTATTAATAAATTATACTAAAAATTACTTTGTAATCACCACTTTATTAATATACACAGATATCAACATGTTTCGAAAGCGATGCTTTCCTCATCAGGAATATACAGAATACTTTTTTTTTTTTATATGAATACCGCACAAGAGTCCCAACTGCTCCCAACTGTCTGGAGCCAGTGAGACTATGGCATTCCCATTTGGGGAATGTTGTGAGGCTGAAGGTATTGGGGATGGGAAGGATAAGGGGAAGAGGAAGGTGGGGAAATACCTGGCTATTCAGATCTGGTCACCAAACACGGCTAAAAGCCATTTCAAGCAACGCTTCAATTCTGAATGGTGGTCTTTCACCAGGGCGGTACTGAGAGTATCTTCCACTCTGGAACGTGCGCAAATATACTATATATTATTTTTATTTAATTAATTGCGAAACAACACAAATTAATTAAATAAAATTTAGTTGCGCACGCCGGGATTTGAACCCGCGACCTTCGGATTCGTAGTCGAGAGCCCCCTCGTTACCCCTCGACCATAGAGGCTGTCAAATAATAATGTCAAATGCAGACAAATGATAGAATAAATCAATAATGACGAATGATTTGTTCTATGTTTATTATTTTTTAGTATTCTATATATTCCTAATGAGGAAAGCATCGCTTTCGAAACATGTAGATATGTATATATTAGTAAAGTGGTGATCGATCACAAAGTAATTTTTAATTAATTTATGATGTAATTAATTACTAAATGGTTGAAAATTTTACTTCTGAAAAGTTATTTTATGGTGTTTTTTCTTATTCCTCGGAACTTTAAAAATATTATAGTTTATTGAGTGCTAAAATTTCTTGAAAGTGAATGTGACGTTCTTATAATCACACGGATATGAATTTGACACGTGGAATTTTTTTGCTATTTTGAATAGTACATTATATGCAAGAAGTTGGTTTTGTTTGAAGTACTTATTATGGAAAAGTTCAATTAGTTGTTTTGTGATACTCTTTGATGCCTTTTCTAGTTGAAATTCGGTGAAATTGTTTTGAGCCGTGGTCCGGTCTGGAGATGTTCAGTGTATGCTAATTAAAACTGTTGATTGCTTCCAAGAAGCATTCTATTAAATACAAGTATTATACATGTTTAAATAATGCAAATTAAATTAAATGTTATATTCTATGTAATAAATAGTTGGGATATTTGATAGTCACTTTGAAAGACTTCAGCGTAAATATGAACATTTATTAAAAAGGGTAATTTTTTACTTACAAACAAAATATTAATGTATTGTTTCATGGCCACAAACATGCCATATGCATACTATGTATTAAAGAAGATTTCATGTAAAATGGGCTACATTTTTGAGGTAACTTGTATATTTAATGAATGTTTGAACGATAAATCTATTGAACAGTTAGTAAACATGTAAGAATCTTATAGTATGTATTAGTACTGTAAACCTTTACTGTTAGTTGAACACTTCTCCTGAAGTACAGAGTTTTAGATAACTGTTTGGAATTTATTTTTAAGGAGTTCTGATAATATCCAAGTCTCGCTTCAATCGATTTAATTTTAGCCTTCTTACTCTCTCATTTAACTACAAGTGACATCCGGTCAAATGTATTATTTCATGAAAGCATATTACGATAGTAACTTATTACAAAGACGATAGATATCAATAAAACATAGAGATTGTCATTTCTCAACCTTGAAAGCGAGGGATAAAGTTTCTTCGCTCTTCTATAATGATCGTTATGGTATTTCATTGTTACAAATCCATCAACAAAATGATAATTTACAACGTTACTAATAGGGATCTTACTATACGTGTGAACTTAGTGAAGATTTAAGAAAGGGAGTTGATTTCAATGAATGAGGAATTTGTTTACAGAATAACCTTGCGTAAAACTCACTTTGATAATGTTACGTTAGTTGTAAAGTGTCATTTTTATAATTAGGCGATAGACCCATTCTGGAAACTAAGTATTAGGCCAATCAGATCCCAATAATGGTAAATGAATGTGATAAAATGTTATATTATAATGTGTTGTAACATTGTAACATCTGCTTGGCGCAGTCAAATATGCCATCTAACTTTATTGTTTTATAAGTGTGGTGTTCTGTTCTTCAAATACACAAGGGTCTTCTTCATTATATTACTTTATATAGCATTATATTACTTCAAATCGCCCAGATGGTTTGGCACTCGGTGAATGGTCTCTACTTTTGAGGATTTGAAGCTTACTGAGATGTGAGTCTATTCTATGGGAATAATGATAAGTGTGTACATTGTATGGGAATCCCCAAACGTCAGTTTTAAAACTATTCGGTGACTCTAATGTATGAATGATGCTAGTTTTAATATGGAAAATAGATATATATATATATCGATGGAGGTGTTGATAGTGAAAATGGAAATACATATGTATTTCCATTTCAATAATGCTTAGATTAACTACCAACTACATATGTATTGTAATAATGTTTACAATAATTATATTTGTTGTTACGCTGTGACTTAAATTCTCTCTTAGGCTCGAATAACGGGAAGAATCAAACAAGTCCTCATTTTTCCAATTCAGTAATGTTGACAATCGTTTAATTTCTCTCTACAATCAAAGTGTTCATCCTTGTGCTGCATTTACGGCTACTTTACCAATATTAATTGTCCATTCTTCACGACTGAATTGTTTATCCGATAGAATGTATCTGTATCACCCACAAGCCCTCTAATTAAACCTTTTTTACTCTATCTACCTAATTAAGAATATTTTACATTTTAAGCTATGCTATGCCGTAATCATTTCTCATTCATTCTCCGAAGTTTATTTTATTATGGTGAACACCAAAACATAACAATGTACACAGGAAACTAAAATTATTGGCAGAGTGCAAATGTTTAATAATAATATAAAATGGATGAGTACAATAAAATTAATTAAATATTTTTTTATTGAATGATGCAATGCTCGGTTTGCTGTCATCAAATTAATAGATCAGCTCTTATGTGAAGTTTTGCCGTGTTGGAAACAAGAGCGAAATCTGCTTAGGTTATTTAAAAGAATGCTAATCTGTTTATTTATTGTGACATTAACTTGCGCATTAGCATACTGAGTTTTACTGTGTTTTGTGTCTCAAAGTTTTAAGAATATGAATTATTTTTAGTATATTCGCTTTAAGAACGTCTCAATACATTCCTTCGCATTTTAGTCACAGTTTCTCAGATAAACCTCTGTTTCTATTGTGTAATGTATGTGTTCCTGACAAGTAGATTTAGCCTTACTGAATGCAATATTAGTAGTAGTGGCGCGAGGAGCTGGGCCGGTGACAGCCCCTGTCCCGTGGGAGCGGTGTTTCGTATTTTAAATCAAACATTTGTATTGTATCTATATTACTATCATGAATTCCTAGTAATAAACTGTATATTATCATAATTATTACAAAGCAAATATATTTACTTAGAATATAAGGAATTAAAATAAATTTATGTTAACAAGTCTTACTTTTATTAATCATTATATTGACTATCTTGGTCACTTCATGAAGGGCAATAATAAGGAACTCCAGTCCAATTTTTTTTTTATCAATAATAACTTTCAAACTTAAATACCAGTATACATTTATTTTTTTTCTAAAGTTAGTTTTCATAGTTAAAATAATTTTCAATTTTTCAAAGTCCGCCAAAACGGTCCAAATCTATGGCCAGTCGGTTTTGAGGTTAGAATGTCAAATGTCAAAATGTCATGCTTTACTGTACATAATTTTATATTATATTCATTGTAACGTAAATACTGACCCCGCGTCTATGATTGTGATGATTGTCTACGGAAGAGAGATTCGTGAGAGAATGTCTATGGGAGACATCGGACGGAAGGGAGCAAGTCAACATGGCGGGCGATATAACCTGACTCGGGCGGTCGTGATCGACGTGTTTTTGGGAGGGATTATGTGTTAATTTTCTGTTTTGTTTGAGTGTCGGAGTGCGTCTATTGAATTTACCCGAAGTGGGTATGTTTTAGTTTATTGATTTATTGATGGCCAAATTGTGAGGCTATGAAACCAAACCGCGCGTGCCTGCTGCTTTGGAGAAAATCCCAGAAGAGTGATGAACGGACAAGAGGGTCAGTTGCTGTATCGAGGACCAAACAGGACATAAGGTAGCATCCTCACATTCCATTGTCTGAACCCCACGGAAGAAGCTGTGGCGGATGGCGCTTCAGAAGAGTCGTCATAGACTTCGCTGAAGGTGACGGCGGAAATCGGTGAGCATCTGGACCTGGAGAGGCCTTCCATGATGCTGAGGAGAAGAATCGGACCATAAGAGCCATCATTTATTATTTAAACCTTTTCGTTTTAACTTAATCCTTCTCTTTTCTCTTCCTCTTTGCTCCACCATGATAGTCGTAGTTTTAGAATCAATAAATTATGTTCTTTCCTTTAAATAGGGTTTTATTTACTGTGTCATGATATACATCCCACTTCCCCGTGCTTCATCCATCAGTCTCACCCACGAATCTTGAGATGAGTAGAACAATAGCCGGAGAGGGTTACATTTTGGCACCCAACGTGTTTTAGCAACCTACGGGTTGAGACGCTACATTTTGGCGCTCCAACGTTCATTTTGATGTCGTTTCAGTAACGTCGTTACATTTTACGCTACATCATAGTAAACCATAACGTAACATAAGTAATAACATTGTGTACCTTTTTAGAAACCTTAATTCGAATAATAATAATAGTATTGAGCAATCATAATATTCTTATTGATAATTATTAATAGTTTTTTTATATTGAACAACAATTAAAGAGCTTCCAATTAAAGTCATCCAAATTAAGATTAAATTTCTCCAAAACTAAAGAAATACATATTTAAAATACAAAACTAAATTGAAAAATAAAAAGAAGCCGTGGACGCCCGAGGAAGACATGGCACGATCAAGTGAATCAAATACTTGAGTCGGGCCATGTCAGAAGTCGGAATAATAGAAGAGAATGTGAATGAAGCAAGAAGTGTATGCCAAAACCGAGTTGTTTGGCGGTCCGTCCTCTCTGCCTACCCCTGCGGAGAAATGGCGTGATGGTTAGTTAGTTAAAATGTCCATACTAATCGAAAAACAGAATACACACGTGATGTCAGATGTTCCAAATGCAATGGTACCAATATAACAAGGTGTTTTGATGAGATGATTATTTATTCACTTTTTAATAACGATTTATAAATTCTACATAAAATTATAAATAATAAAAGTTATATTTTCAGAGTCATCGTTTGCTGATCTATATGATTATGTATTTTTAGCAATAATATTTTTCACTGGAGTTCCTTATTACAAAAATAACTAACTGAAAATCAGAGAAGATGCTGCATCTGACTGGAACGAGTACTGCACTCCGAACATTGGATCTCTCAGTGGCAGGATCATGCACTGCAGCCTGCACTGCATGTCATTATTGAATAACCAGTAAAATATATTTAATTCCAAGACATTTGAATGTAGAAATAAGGTTTTCCATGTAAATAAAACCACATTCATTTCGTAAAACATTTATTAGTATTCAAAATAGTTTTATGGTATGGTACATTTTAAAGATTTCAGGATATCACAGAGTATGTAGCAGTAAAAAAAATTACATCATGTAATGTGATTTAGTCAAAACAATAACATAATATTTTTATTTATATTTACGCCTATTGAAAATTATTGCAGGATATAAAAGATTATAGATTTAAATAGTAATTGGATTTACATAAATATTATATTTGAATAACATAGGAGTTGAAATGTGAAATATAATACACAGTATGCGTGAGTCACGGTTCGTTAAATAGAGTTGCGCAAATTGCTTCCGATCTACGTTCATTTACAGGTACATTTGGTGTTTGTAAATCCTCGAATTTGAGCATATTGATTGAATTGGATTCAATAGAACGAATTTTGATTAAATGCATTTAATGAAGGACTAACAACTAGAATCAAATTTAGGAATATATAATATGTATCACAAACACTTCAATAAAGGGTTTTTATTAAACCAACAAGAAAAACACTGGAATAATCACAATACTCCTCTATAAGCTGTGCCTAGGCTAACCTAACTCTAGGTAACAACATTCACTTCTCCAATCCACAGACACAGACACAATAATTAATCCAGTTTCATTCAATGGTCAACTATTATTGCTCCATTCGTGTAGCACTTGAATGATGTAACAATAATTATCATTGTGGCAAAAGTAACCTTTTTATGAACAAACCAAACTTTATTACGAGACAAAATTTTACTTTGTTCAAATAATTAGCGTAAAATTGTAAAAAGTATGTTTTGTTTACAAGGAAATTGCACTTATGAAAAGTAAGTTTCATCTTTGATAGATTATTGGATGGATGTTTCCAGAAATCGTCGCCTGGCGTCACACCACTTGACAATATCATGTTTTCTTAGGCCCTTTGTGCACAAGGCAATGCAACTATCCGATACTCGATGACTACCGCAATACATCTGGACGGAAGTTCGTACGCATGCACACATCGCCGATATTCTCTTTATTCGTCAGTGATGAGACTTTATATATGTTGATGAACGTTTTAGTAATTAAATAATGTAAAATTATTTGGTTCAAACCGCTGTTTTAATAAATAAATATTTTTCATTTATTTATTAAAATTGTGGTTTAGACAAAATATTTTGTTATTATTTAACTCAAAGTGATGCCACTAAGTGAATTTGCATTAATTGAAGAAGTTTAAATAATGACTTCAAATTCAAAATGTCCAAAACTAGCGCGGGTCTTGTGATTTCAGTAGCGACAAGCTGCTTGTGACGTGAGTACACAATATAGGTATCAGATAGATGCTTGTGTATCCTTGTGTACGGAGGACCTGATACTCCTCACCCCAAATCACACGAATATTCTTTATTCTATGATACTTTCATTCTAATTTATTATTGGCAATTTAAAATCAAAGCAAGACATAAAAATTTTATAAAAATATTGTGCACTCTGGATGGGAAATTTGTTTTATGTCGTATTGTAAAATTTTTGTGTACAGTGTCAGGGAACATTTCTCCCTCTTCCTGTGTCAACTGTGGTTAGAGGTGCATACATGTGGAGATAATCTTCTCTACCCAGCGAGCGGGCTGCCTATTGCTACTGTAGGGCTTTTATTTAATTTATTTCAAAGAATTGTAAACTGTGTTTTATATGCTAGCGGCACTTGCTGATAGCAATCTTATATTTAAGCCCGCTTACTAAGGTAATGGAGGATATAAGATAGAATTTGGGCGGAGACGGAGGGGGTCGGTGCTGGGGGTCCAGCGGCCGAGGTTGGAGATGGAGGGATTCGAGTTCGATTCTAATTTGCAGTAAAATGTTGGCTAAATCTATTATATGTTTTCGGAGTGGAGGAATTCAAGTAAATTTGTTTTAATACGTCTAATAACTCTAGATATATTGTATTATCTAATAAACAGATCTACAGTTTTTGTCACCTAACAATTATCACAAATCAACGCTATTTACGACACTGCGCTAATTGAAAAATCTTAGTAAAGTTCGATTAATTATTTTTGAAAAACCGTATGCGAGAACTTAAACATTATATTAAAGAAATATCGGTGAACGCTCCAATTCACTTAATTTCTACTTACTAAACTAGTGGCACTATCCGAAGTGTTACAACATTCATAAGTAAGCCTGACCTAGGCACAGCTTTCCCGCTAATTGATTATATAGGACGCTCCAGTCAACAATATTTACCGCTTACTTTTAAAATATTCCTTCCGGTGTATAAACTTTATACTTTTGATGGTTGCGTCGGTACTTTTGGCGATTCATCCTTTTGAAGTACCACTTGGCTTTGTTCTGCCAGATATAGTAGTCCATCCCCTTCTCCCGGAAGGCCTGCCGCCCACCGTACAGTTTGTTATACCAATCGTCCATTTCATTGTTATTTTTGGCGATATTGCTTATTTGGGAGGTCTCGTAATCTTCATCGATGGCAGCAATGCGTTGCATCTTTCTTTTCTTTTGTTTCTTGGCTTTTTTTGCTCTTTTCTTTTCTGCTTTTTTGGCATCTTTCCCAGATTTTTTTTCCTTTGTTTCATTGGGTTTAGGGGTATTCACTTCTTGGGAGTAACGATAAACATTAAATTCTGGTTTTGTTTCTTTTTTACGGCATGTTTCTCGTCCAATCTGCGGTGACTGGTCGGAACAAACATTCTGAACCTCTTTTGCCCCATTGCTGACATTTTCAGCTTCAAAGAATGCATCATCGCTGTCGTTTATTTCGAGGTTTTCATAATCCGAAACTTCAATTTCGCTTCTTTTAACATCACGATTTTTAACTTTGTTCATAAACATATTTCTTGGTTTAAAATTGTTTTCAACCTTTTGAGGTGAATCGAAGAGAATGTTGTTTTCAAACATTTCATGCTGAAGAAACTGGTCGAAATCGGGATCGCTTTTGATTGGCTTGTGTCGCATGTACTGCAGCATCTTGATTTTGTTTTTGAGGACGTCGTTTTCGTGTTGGAGTTTCTGCAGGTTGGTGAGGATTCTGTTGACAGAGTTGAGCATGTCGAGAGAGCAGGTGTCGTTGATCCCCCACATGAACCCGACGGCCAGGGTGACAGCCGTTACGACAGTCCCTAGCAGGACGATGTTCAAGAGGTTGCTCACTCGGTTATTCCTCCGGTGGACGTAAGACTTGATCTTCTTTTCAGAGAGGTAGAAGTCTTCGGGGAGTTCATCGTCGCTGTCTCGGACGGTGGACACGGAGCTGGTCTCCGGGTCTCGGGGGCGCGGGGGGGAGGAGGGGAAGGGCTGGACGGAGAAGGGGGAGAGGGAGGGGTCGGGGGTGGGAGAACCTGAAGAGGACGCCTCCTCATCGTCGCTGATCACGGCCACCCCGTCTGTGTCCCCCTCCTCTTCCATCAGAGCATCATTGGACTTGCTAAAAATATTTCATATAAATTATTATTTTTGGTAAATAATATTGTACAAAAAGAATATGAAGTAATGTGTTGGTTTACTAGTTTAAGAAAAATAAAGAAATTTATTTAAAACGGGAACAACTAACTACCTTTCATAATAGGGTGGGGACAAAAAAAGGAAAAAACATAATTTTTTCAGCGGGTGGCAATTAGACAATCAAGTTAGTAAACAATGCTTATAAAATACAAAGAAATTTGTAATCCAATTGTGCGAATTCATGTGAATAAAGCGATGTATTTTTAGAATACGTATTTGACAATAATGGTATGTCATTTGGAGAAACGTAAATAAATACCTTTTATGTCCATTTTCATCGGTGCTCGAACTAATCACAGGACTTTGGCTGTCAATATTTTCCGCAGTCTTGTCGATAATGGTCCAACTTTCACTGATATCGGAATCACTATGGTGGTCACTGCCCGCATTGGTATCTTCCATTTTTAGCGTTAAATCTTTTGTTGTGTCCAACTAACAAATTCGCATTCAGAATTATCATCCACAGTCAGTTTCTATATTGCGGAACTCATCTAACTAACTGAATACATTCTTCATCGGAAAAACGAACGCGCCCAATCGATCGAGACATAAATATTTATAAAAATACACTGATAAATTCGAGTAGCCCTGACATTTGTTTGTTTTGTTTTTGCAACTGCGTCGCTTTCGCTCACACCCGTTGCCCTCCCAAAATAATGCCTGTAAAGTTGTAAATATCATATATTTTTTTGTACTGGCAGCACTGAATGGAGGAAACATGGGCGAGAGGTACCGAAAGCTGAATAGTAATAATTTGCAACGATAAAAAAATTACCAGGAGGTAAATTTAATTATTTGACGACCTGTAAACGTTCAATAATACTGTCAATATTGTTAGTATTTACATACTCTTGTGAGCGTGTCCACGTTTTAATATCGATGGATTGAAAGGATTTGATGATTTTTCGCAAAATACCCAGAAGCATTTTTGCAGTCTCTCGCTGGACGGCTGGACACTGATAACAAAGGAAACAACACGCGTGTCGGGATCGGTGAAAGCAAGTGATTGTTTGTAATCTACCACTGAAGGGAGTACTATTCTACGTTGAAAGCAGTGCATTAAATAATAATGAAAGTGAAGTGTAGCTGCCTACCTGGTTCTTCGAAGAGACTCCAATATAGACGAATAGGTGTGTTTGTCACTGTACTATGAGTGTGCGCCGTTGCTACGTGAAAAAATACGATTGAGAAAAGCGATTTCATAAAAACCTCGCCTATTGAAAAAATGCACTACAATGAGGAGCTAAAGATTTTTTTCCATTAATAGCATTATGGAGTTAATTTTTTGTGTTTAATTCGTAGAACTCCATTTTTTTTTTTAAATTTAATTGAAACGAAATTTAATAATGTTATTATTAAGTTCTGCAAGTATTTTTAGTTTTTTTTTATTATTGTGATAGCTGTTTCGGCGTTTAAGGCCATTTTCGAACTGCCGTTATTTAAAAAAATACATATATAATTTTTTTCTGTTTTAATTCTCATTTCGTCTCGGGACTTGGAACCTGTCATCGTATTTCCATATCATGTTATGATGCTAGTTAGCAAAGAAAGTTAAGAAAGCGTTGGGCAGTTAGACATAAAGTTGGACTATTCTTTATAATAATTAATATTGGTATAGCCTAGGGTTGAATTGTAGATATTCGTTATTTTGGAACTACTAAATTTCATTAATATAGGAACACAAAGCTTCTAACTTCGAGTATGAAATGTGTTCTTCACATTGAAATGTTTTCTCATATTAGCATTTGACAGTTTGTGTTAAAGAAACAACGCAAACATCTTAATTAATTTTGTCATGTTTTTATTTTATTTTATTTGTAATTTCGATCCGTGAATCTAATTGTTTGTTTGTTTGTTTGTTTTTTTTTTTTTTTTTTAATTTATAATAATTTTTTATTTTATTTATCTAACATCTAATACACGGGTTTTTCGACACATATTTTTCAGAAATTCGAAAAAATTGTCTTCCCATGTAATTAATTATCTTCCTTGCAAAGCGTTAAATAATGAAAAAAAATTGCCTAAAATATGATGTGGAATCATCTACTTTTGGAATGTACCACTAATTTCTAAACACCTTTTGGTTCAAGTAAAAAATATGCTCTTGAACTATTGTGCTTTTTTTCCAATTACATTTCTTTTTCCTATGAGCCATCTTGATGATACTATTAAAACATTTTAAACGATCGCAGCGCCCTCATTTTTTGGTTACTATTAAATGTTAGACTGTATAACGATGGACAATGCAATTTGAGAGCAAACATTATTCAAATATGTGAAAAAATACCCGTTGTGTATTGTTTTGGCCCGTATTTCCCCATAATATTATTACCCTGAAAAATAATATTTATTGGAGGTAAGGTCTCTAGCATCAGCAATAATCAACGAGCAACTGGCAACTAGCATCACGCGATATCTTGCCGATATTCTGTCAAAATCTTGTAGGGTAAGGCGGTGCGATATATTGACATAAAATATTGCCGTTGCTATTGCAAAGGTGTTCTATACAATTATTATCGCCGCAATATCCATCACTACTTGTTTGTTCAGACCTTTCGTTTTTTTTTTAATTGAAAAAACAAAAATGTCGGAGGAACCGAGTAATGTAATATTTTTGCAAGTCGTACAGCGGTTTCCTTGCCTTTACGACACAACTAGAAATGACTATTCGAACCGTGCAATCGGAGACAGAGCTTGGGCACGCGTTGCTAACGAAGTTAATGACTCAGGTAAGTTTTATTAGGCTCAGGTGATGGAACTCTCATCACATTTGACTTCATTTCAAATCGGTATTGAGCGCCATTTTGATTTGTTGACATTTTTACCGTTGATTTTCGGTCCGTCAGCCTTTGTTCAAATTATGATGACCGTTTTGCTTGACGGTTTAACGGCTGATCAAACGACCCAATATTATTTTTTATAATTTATGTTGGAGTTTATATATAATAATACAAAAGAGGCGATTACTCCTATGATGAAATTGAACAATCCACATATTGTACTATACAGTATTTTCATTTCTGTAAATTCATTTGGTTGGTTCATCAAAATTATTTTTCTAAATAATATGTTATCCTTCCTTTTCTCCATTTTTCTTTATTTCCGTTATTATGTATGTTCAGTGTTCACACAGTCATCACGTACAAGTAGGTAGTAATCTTTTTTTTTAATGAAGTTATGAAGTAGTGAATTATTGCTTTTCGTTTGGGTGCCATAATTGATTTGACAGCGAAAGTAATGCCTTGTGATGACTATTATTATCTCCAAACAAATAAAAAAAACGTATGAAAATTTTATTTCATTTCAAACATTTATTTTTTCAAAATATATCCAAAAAGTATGTACCTACTTGTGTTTTTTTCATTTTGAAAATATTTTACTCAAACAAGCCTTCTTATTTTGAATATGTAATCTGTGGCTAACCCCAATACGACATGGCGGGTTCAATGTTTTTCATACTAATTTTAAAACGTTATAGCAACAGTTTTACATATTGGATTTCATTCAAACTACTATCTAAACCTTACTGTCACTAATAATAACAAAATGTGCTATTTTCAGCGAAACCGGTCAAGTAATTTTCGAGAAAATCGAGGACAGACAAAAAAACATTCATTTTTATATTAGGATAAGAAGATACATACTCGTATATGTACATTTTTAAATTCATACTACTGACATAATGAATAGCAACATTTTATTTACCTCTCAAATCTTCGTCCTTGTTTTACAAATTCCCCCTGTTTATCATTGTTACTTTTAATTTTTACTATTTCGTATTTACTTAAATCTTGTTTGACTGTTGTTTATTTTGTGTTATTTTTATTCAACTGTGAAATTGTTAATAATTGTATATGAAAAAATGCATTTTAATAACGAAGAAACAATAAAAAAAAAAAACAATAGAATGACTTTGATCGCATTTGCATTACCAAAATAATGAATTGTATTATTGACTCATCTTCTTTGTTGCAACTCATTATCCAGTTCAACATTCCTTGCCGTAGACTCGGAAATAATTAATTGGTTTTCCTAAATCAACACTCTACTAATTATGGGTACCATTCTCCACTGTCCAGAATGTCGAGACTGTTAACTCAAACCAGGGCCTTGAAATTTTTGGTACCAGTCTAAATGATTTTTGTCACACTTTACGGAATTAAACCTCGTAGATTATCATTTAGAATGTCTAACATCATGGACTCTTTCAAAAACCTTGTTCAGGCTTTGACTTGAATGTATAACTCTCAAATGTATATTTTTGTCATTGCTTCATTAATGTATTATGTACGAGTTTGTGCTGTTATTTTTGTGTAGCTCTTGTTTATTTCACGACGTGTTGTGTATTTTGTGTAATTGGGTAAATGGTCCGCTAATATAAAAATCAATACTGAAATCATGAATGTATGATACCTACTTGCTGATTTAAAAAATATATTTCGTCATTTTTTTAGTTCCGAAGTGCAAAGAGAAATGGAAAAACCTTCGCACGGCGCTCGCCCGCAGCATCAAACACCCGGCAACCGGCAGAGGAGTTCATAAAAAATACAAGGAATACTACCTGAAAAGTGCCATGAACTTTGTTCTACCATTCATGAAGGTACAAAATCTACCTGATCGTTCGCAATCTCCACAAAGCAATGCCAGTGAATTTGAATCCATCTTTGTAGGATCCGAGAACCTCGGTCCAGAAAGCTTATTGCAAGAAGTCAACTCAATTATGACTGATCAAATTACTGATATTGGGAGTTTTCCAAAAGTAAGACCAATCAAACGAGAAAGGGGACGGACCGTTTCTCAGGAGGAAAACAATTTTTTTATCGACGAAGTAATCAGCTCGAGGAAGGACGATGCAAATACACAATACTGCAACGCCGATCTCGATTTCTTGAAAAGCTTGCTGCCCGACTTGTCCAAGATGAACGACTACCAAAAAAGATTGTTTAAACGGCGGACTCTGGAAACTATTGATTCAATTTTATGTGACGGACCTTCTGACAGTGGTTACTTATCAACACCTGTACATGGTGCAATATTGCGAAACAATGAATGACAGTTCAACCCTTATACAAACATGGAGGTAAAATGATGAAGGAAGATCGGTGGACGTTGTGGTAGACGCCACACCGCATAGCTTCAAAACATACGTGATAATCTGCAATCTGCAAGGTGATTATTGCCCCGATGATAGATACCAGAAGAAGAGATGAGATCAACTTTTATTATGCAGTATTTATTGCAGACGCGTTATCTTCGGTAAGTACTCTAGTTTTATAATAAGTTTATTCACGTCCTTTCAATTTATTTACCTACGAAATCAGTTAAAATTATTGCAAGAAATCAGTCTACACTTTAAAAAATACGCGCGAAATTCCAGCTACGATCAGGGCGCCCCACCGACTGCCCTACGTGTCAAAAGCAGGAAATAATGCAAAATGACGCACATGTCATATTGAAATGTTGACCGTATTCTAAACAAACAAAAATGTGCATGTGTGCGCAATGCGCATTCAAGGGAAGGCTCGTTTATGATAGTGTCGAAAAAGGCCGTATCTTTCGGTACAAATCATAAATATTCCAATCAGTCAATTGTGAGGGTGCCTCTATTTACTCTTTTTACTTCACTAACGACATTATGTATTATGTTGGTAATTTTGCGGTTTAAGAAAAAAGGGAAATTGTATATATCCAGTAATTGACCTGTAATAAATGAAGCGGTTATTTGGATATTTGATGTGGCTTAGGTAATTTAATTTTTTTATATATTTATCTTTTTTAAATTACAGGTTTTTTTCGACCAGGCACTTTGGCGGTCAACCAATCATCCCAACCAACATCGGCTACAGCCAGCAGCTTAGCCATTCTCGGCGAAAACTTGCCACGTCTGAGGAAAGTTTTTAAATTTCAATTAATTCGCTGTTTTTCTTACTGCCTACCCCTTTTAAAAACTCTGTGCACGACACTGTGTCTGAGTATTAGTCTAAACAAAATTAGAACTATTAAGAAACTTGTTTTATGTTTTATCAGTATTCGCGTGCGCCTTTTCGCGCAAGGAGCAGTTTCATGTCACGACCACACGATCGCCCAACCTCCCAATTCGTTTGGGCGATTGTGTAGAGGGGTAGTTCCCGTGCGTTGGCCCAACGTTGGCTCGAGTTCGGCGTGTTGGCCCGAGATCGCCCCGGTGGCGAACTAGTTAACCCAACCTTCAAACTAGTTTCCTCCGGCCTCCACACATTGGCCGTTCAGTATGAGTTCGGCAGGCGATCTCGACGGACGTGCTGCGCGACGAATAAGACATGACTGAACTATGTTTATAATTAATTAATTAATAATTGGAAGATTTGTACAGCGCCGTTTTTGTGAAAAATCACCTCAAGGGATAATGAAGAAAAAAGACTTAAATATGCAACCAACCCCAAAATAAATGCCCAAACATGCATTATGCATATTATGCTAATAATAATAATAATTAGATAATTTTTATAGCGCCGTTTTTCATGAAAAATCACCTCAATAGCGAAATGCATGTAATTCGATGTGGGCTAGTTGTTATATTTTTTTAAGCTCCTACCTGACTCACGCTGTGCATAGAAATAAAATACGGAGTTAAAAGAGGCGCAACGGCTATCCGTTATATTTATTTCCGGTATTATGAGTACCTAATGAGAAACGAATTATGTCAATAATATTATAGATTTCGGTAGACTTTCTATGAATATCGGTAGATCGATAGATTTTATCTAAAATTGCATCACTAGTTTGGAGTTCGTAGTTGGAACATTGGCCGATCGTGTAGTTGCTCGATTTATAGTCACTATACGATCGGCCAACTTCCCAACCCGAACCGAGTTCGGGTTGGGACGTTTGGCTATTGTGTGGTCGAGGCATCTCATTCGACGCGAAAGGGACTGATAGTGTTTACGAATATTTGGACAGTAATAACAATACAAAATACTTGTGATTATAGCAAACAACTATAGAAATGCTAAATAAAGTGGATTAGTTGTCAACGTTGATTTGAGGCTGACTGGAATATGACTTAGTGATGTCGACCTACAAGCTCCCACCCCACACCCATATACTGTGAAACCATTTGAATAAAATACTTTGACTGTCCAACTAGAAGGAATTTCCCGTTTTGGGACAGTCAAAATTGAATGTACGAGGGTTGTCCGTAAAATAAGATTCCCTATTTTTTTTTTTAAATAGGGAAATTATTTTTTTTTTTAATTCTGGATCGTAGCTTCGTTTTCCCCCTCCACATCCCTATCCGGCCGAACTCGCTGCGACGCTCAGTGTCGGTTTGGCAGCGTAAATAATGGAGCTCCCGATCGCATCGAGGTGTGAAGTACGCTCCGTGATTCGTTTTTTGTGTGCCAAAGGCTATTCGGCGACGGAAATTCATTCTCAACTGACAGAAGTGTATGGAGAAACGTTCACGGGTGTTCAAATGGTGCGCAAGTGGTGCAAATAATTCAAAAAACACACCGACGTCCATGACGAACAGCGGCCCAGACGGCCATCGGTCAGTGACGAAACGATTGCGAAAGTGGAAGCGGCAATGCTGGCGCAATGTGGAGGGGGAAGACCAAGCTACGATCCAAAATTTAAAAAAAAAAAAATTTCCCTATTTAAAAAAAATAGGGAAACTTATTTTACGGACAACCCTCGTACATATTAGGGTAGATGCCAATAAAACCCATAATGATATTTCAGCATACAGTGAAAAGAAAAACTCAATTCAAATAAAATGTGGGTACAAAAGGAACAACGATAAAATAAGTTTAAACAATGTGTGTAATATAAATATTAAGTAATCCTACGTGCATATTTTGTATAAAATAAATGATAAACTGCTGTTTGTTTTTGTTGATATCTGTTCAATACGAAGTAGTGGTGGGCGAAGCGGCTCGGTTTAGTGAGCCGGATCACTAAATCAGCTCTCTGTAATGACAATCTACATGAAAACTGGACGAAAAATTATCGTATAAGAGCGTCTTAAGGACGTCTTTAGGAGGGCCAAGGGAGCGAGGGACAGGGCATGGTGCGGGGGGACGCAATCCGTCGTTCAATCGAGCCGGATCACCGAACCGGTACACTACAAAGAACTGATTTAGTGATCCGGCTCACTAAACCGAGCCGTTTCGCCCACCACTAATACGAAGTACCTAATCAAACGTTTGTGGAGACATATCCCACTGTTAAATATATAATTACTAACAGAAGTACTCGAGGGTTATGAACGATTTGGAGTAAGGTTTTGATGTTATGATGTTACGCCTACCCCTACCCCTACCTCTACCCCTACCCCTATCCCTGCCCCTGCCCATGCTCCTGCCCCTACCCCTACCACTACCCCTATCCCTACCACTGCCCCTGCCCCTGTCCCTGTCCCTGTCCCTGCCCCTGCCCTTACCCCTACCCCTACCCCTACCCCTACCCTTACCCCTACCTCTAACCCCACCCCTACCTCTAATCCCATCAAGTGTTCAAAATTTTATCAAGAAGTACCAAAATTCTTCATTAAGGGGTGGGAAATGTCGAAGGGGATGGTTTTTCGAAATCTCATGTATACAGTGACCTTATTATTTCGAAGGTCAAGTATGCAAAATTTCATCAAGCTTGGAATCAAACTGTAGATTTGTATACAATACAAACACATACCGCCCGCTCAGGACATTTCAAGATTTCTCATTAATGAGAGTTGCTGTTATTTATTTATATCTCATTATTAGTAAAAACGATGATTCAAACTCTGTAGTTCCAAAAGGCTGCGACGGGCTGGATATGTATAAAGAATTTCAGATGACGGAATACTGCAAACCACTGACTGTGTGGGTGCCTCATTGGAAACCACCCACAGGCAGATCGAGGAAAGAGTGGTGGACTAACTGTGTGGAAGAGGGAAGGTGGACGCGAATGACGAGCGAGGAAGGAATACAAAATAAAATAAATTAATTAAGAAACTACTTTCTTTATTTCAGTTTCAGTAATATGGTTTTATTTAATGAAAAATAATATCTTACAATATGTCTACATAATAAAGTAGGTAATCTGGTAAACGCATCAAATTTAATTAACTAATTATTTATTGGCCGAAAGAAGTTACGCTTTCCTCCGCTTTGGCCTAGGAAGCCATCTTCCCGAACTGTTGGACAGCACAAACTAATGTAGACGTTCAACAAGTTATTTCTTTAATATAAATAACATATTTAAGAGCATGTCAAATAATGCCAGGGTTTTTTAAATACCCATCCACTATGCCTAAAAGACTATTAAATAAAATGATTTGTTTTCGTTTTAATGGAATATATCGATGGCACATAATATAATTGTGTGAATTGAAGCATGTCCGAAAAACACAAATTACAATGGGACTAACAAACTATTCGCCAAAAGGAGCTCTTCAGTTTTAAATAGAAACCAACAACAAAATGTTTGATTGCTTGAGGGCCGGTTTTATAACCATCCGTTCGTAACGCTTGATACCATTTTTAACTAATATTTGAACTACCGCCCGATTTCGCCGTTTTATAAACGTTCGTCAGATTACCGGTCGTTTGACAGCTGTCAGTTGATGCCCGACGATTGAATATTTCAAACCGTGTACTATTTTAATTTAAAAAAATATATATATAATTTGCATCCGTGAAATAGATTCCTCACCGAGCAGTGAAAGTGATCACGCGCGAATAGCTATTATTCAAGACGTAAAAACGGACGGGTAAAATGATTCGTTAATGAAATAGTTCGTTACGTTACAGAAATTTGATGGTTCGTTTATAAAACTGGCATTGAGAGTCGAAAAACCAGTTTTATACAAATCTATTTCAAATTATTTCCATTTAAAATCTTGTACCGACCGTTGTCCTATGCACTTCAATTTCGAACAGAATTTGATTCGCATTTTTGCATACACATTGTGACATACTGACAGTCTCCATGGTCAAGGGGTAAGGCTCTCAACTACGAATCCGAAGGTCGCGGGTTCAAATCCCAGTATATACAGTATATTTGCGCACGTCCCAGAGTGGAAGATACTTTCAGTATCGCCCTGATGAAAGACCACCATTCAGAATTGAAACGTTGCTTTAAATAGCTTTTAGGCGTGTTTGGTGACCAGATCTGAATAGCCAGGTATTTTCCCACCTTCCTCTTCCCTTCCCCAATACCTTCAGCCTCACAACATTCCCCAATTGGGGATGCCATAGTCTCACTGGCTCCAGATGGTATTCAAATGAAAAAAAAACGTTGATATGTAAAATATTGATTATTTAAAAACAACAGATTTTAACTTGTTGCAGTTTAATAGTGGGCCATCCATATACATTTAATAATGGCAACAACAATTAATAATACCATATACTAAATAAATATAATTTATAATAACATAGACATAATAATACGTACGTTTATTGTACAACTAATTAACCTAGAATAAATTTTCTTGAGAAACTACATAATTCTTACTAATTCCTAGTGATCACAATAATTTATTTTAGCACATTAATGATCTTAACCCTTTGAACGACGATGACTCATATTTATATATTTTATGTTGTATATAAACAGTGTTGTTTTTGTAAAGGGAAGCGTTTTAGACGGGTTTTCCGATGTTTTAAAAGTAAATAGTCTCATTCCCATTCTCTTTAAGTGTTTGTTGGGGTGGGTTTTCGAAGATGAATCTAATTATCACCCCCACAAAAAACTTATTGAAAGACTTGTTTGCAATTTTGATCACCAAACTTGTTGGACTGCTTCTGACAACGTTCGATTTTTCAGTCAAAGATGCTAACAGCAAGGGAAATGAGTAAAGACGATTCATTGGTCGAGAATTGAATCAATCTTTAGAAATTACATGAACTTTGTACTATAAACATAATTAAAATGAAGAGCTAAATAATTTTAAAAAAAATTGCCCAAGAAGTCGTTCCGGCACCTCTTTTTCTACAATAAAAGTACTGTATATTAATGTAATGAGCTTGTGTGGTTGCGCTCAGCACAGTCGACCCACACGGGTTACATAATAGACAATCCATTTTTGAGATAATGAAGTGATTATGAGTAGAATGTGAGGACAGAGGTCTGGTTTCCTCTGACAAGGAGCACTGGGGGCATGTCTTTTGTGAGAATCTCGAGCCATGCCATGTAGAGGGGCGCAGACACGGTGCCCTTCCTGGGCATGGGAAGGGACATCACAACCAGCGAGGATTCCATTGAGTTCTCCATTAGTAGCTCTCGCAAGCGGAGCTGGCGGTTTGTCTTCTCTTGGAGAGTGTCCAGTTCTGTGTCTGTGATTCTGCATTCTGTGAAATAAATAAGCACATGAGGTAGGTTTCAACTTAAATGTTTTAAAAATATTGACTTCCACCAGGTTGCCTTAAGGGTTCCTCCGGAGTTTTCGTCTTATTTGGGTATGCTGTATGAATAATTTTATTTTTAAGGGAGGGAAGAAGTGAGGAATGTGTCTTGAAGAGCTTTTTGTAGGAAGGAAGAAAGTCTTAACAGGAAAATCACTCCATAAAGTGCTGTTCACAAATGGAGTCATAAAATGTCTAATTATTCTTACCATCGCGAGCTCCATCGGATTCCCTGAAGCCATTGACCAGACTGTTGAAGAGCTGAGTGGACGAAGCCTTGGGCTTGTCCGTAATGTCCTGCAACATCGTCAGGCTGGAGTAGTCGATCCTGAACTTTGACAGTAAGTTCGCCATGCTGAAAAGGAAAGAAAACGTTTAGGAAGTTAGAAAATAACGTAAATATTTATTGATATAATCTCGTAAGCTGGACAAAATAATCTTACTTTCAAGTACGATAAATTTTTTTTTGTATATTTACTCTCCCCATCTGTTTGTGTCCAATATGATATGGCAAACAAAGTAGATAATTATGTTTTCAAATAACAAAATTGACTTACTTTCTCTCTTCAAGCTCCATTTCATTCTTTCTGTTAGTCAGCGCGAAAACCCTCAATTTGCAGCCAGCCCAGTTACTCCTCGTGGAGATGATATACGGCAGCAGAATGGTGAGGCCTCCATCGTCATACAGCCACCAGACGTCGATTGTTCCCTTCGTGGGTTTCTTCTGGAAGACAGTCATCTTGCTCAGGACATCCTTGGACAGCTGGATCCCGTTGCGGGTCTGGTAGATGATCTGCCTTTGAAGAGCCTTCTTCTTCGGCTTCATCTCATTCAGAACCTGGTGTTTTGCAAGTTTTGCTGAAAACAATAAAGATATTTTAAACAACTTGATTGGAACTATTTTTATTTTGATAATTTTAATTTTGGTTTTCTGAATTTAACTCCCAGTCCATGTAAACTTTGACATCTGCTCCGTCGATGCATACCTTTATTTATATTTACCAGCGGAAACTTCACTGGTTAATGCAACCGGGTGATCACTCAATATATCAAAATATGTAGGTACATATACAACTGTATGTTTTTCTGAATAAAATAGAATAACATTATCATTTCTTCAATAAATATATGATTATTTTGTGGCGTCATTATTAATATAATTAAATACCACTGTTTAATATATAAAAATAACACGTTTCGGCGAAGCTTCCCCCATCAAGATACTCTTCAGTATACTGTGTATCCTTGATTGTGGGTGCATTCTTTGATTATTTAAATCCTTTAAATTTTTAAATAATTTTCTTTGTCTGCATTTAACCGGTCTCTGAGTTGATAACAATACCGACAATCCCTTTTCCGAGTTGCCTCCAGTTATTAATTCTCCTGGTAGAATACTTTGAAATAACATATTTTTTGCCATGTTAATTAGATTTACATTCTCCTTCGATATTTATTCACGGCTTTTTGTCTATCCATGATAAATTTTAGTTAAGAATGGTTTTATAAAATAGAAATTCTCTTTAACGCCCTTTAAAATGCCAAACGTATTCTCAAAATTTTCATAATAGTGTTTGTTATTGGTAAATATTTCCAGTTGGGAAAAGTCATTAAGATTTATAAAAATATTGCATGTGCGGAAATACACGAAAAAAATATACTTACTTTAAATAAAAACGCGTAAATATTGAGGGAGAGTTGACGCCGCCATTTTCAATTTTTATAATATGAAATTAGACGATACAAAGTGCCAATTGTAAATATTAAATATTCTAAATAGGCTGTTAGGTTCATAGTATGGTTTTTTTAATAAAGATAATACCCAAACTAAGAACCTAAAAACCTATTTTTTCAGTTAGCACTTGGGACAAATGTCATATCATATTAACAAAATTAAATATGGCGTCAATTCTCCTTCAATATTTGGGCGTTTTATTTAAATAAAATAAAAGTTTAAGTGTTTTATTTTGTATTTCCGCATATGTAAATATATTATTTTTATGAATCCAAAATTGTGAGTTTTTCAACTGAGTCCAACTTGAAATATTTACCGAAAATTTAAAAGAATGAAAACCAATGGCAATCATAGAGTTATTTACGAGTAAATACATCAACGACGGCGATACGGTTTTGTGACAATTCACACCAGGATTACAATATACGAGTATGTTGAAATTTTACATACGTAATGGGCAATCTGTGTTAGCAACCAACAACTATTGTTATAATTCACTTCAAATTACGTTCACATAATAAAACTTGGCCGTTCATGCAATGGATGGAGGCCGTTGAAGTGACCCAGGGGCCTGATTCCAGTTATTTTTAAGAATAAGGCATTGTCCTTATCCTTAAGCTTAAAGGCATTAGGGTGCTTAACTGCGATTCCGATTACATGTCAATAACAGTACATTTTTAAAGGGGTTTGTGGTTTTATCGGTGTTATTAAACATTATAGGTGCATCACAAATACTCAACACGTGTAGTTTATTATTAATTACTTCACACTTACAGTTTTTTTATAATGTTAATAATATAAATCACTTTTATCTGACATTTCGGACTTTTGGCATAGCTACTTTAACAAATATCGTAATTTCCGTTAATTTGGTTCATTTAGGGCCAGTTTTATAAACGAACTACCAGATTTCTGTTACGTAACGAAACGTTTCGTTAACGGACTGTTATCCGTCCGTTTTTATATTGAATAATTGCCATTCGCTTGTCATCACTTTCACTACTCGATAAGGAATCCATTTCACAAATGCAAAATATATGCATTTAAAAAAATATATATATAGTGCACGGCTTCAAATAAGCGATCGTCTGGCAACAATTGACAGCTGTCAAACGACCGGTAATCCGACGAACATCTACAAAAAGGTAAAATCGGGCGGTAGACCAAATATTAGTTAAAAATGGTATCAAGGGTTACGAACGGATGGTTATAAAACCGTCCCTAAATAGCACCATTATGCGTCAAATGACCCACTAAAAATGTTCTATGTTAATACTTACGATAATATTAAGTTTTATTTTGTTAAAACTACGTAAATATGGACATTATTACTGAATGTCATTCGCTGAATGACAGCTGTCTTCCAAGAGAACCGAAACAAAAAGTCTTTAAGTTTAAGGATAAGAACAACGCCTTATCCTTAAAAAGAACCGGCCCCAGGCTCCTGGATAAGGACGCCTGGAGGCATTTCGTCGAAGCCATCATCCTCTTGATCTGAATAGGATAAGGGGGAGTAGATGATGATGGCAACAATATATAAAATGACGACGAAAACAATAAATTCTTTAAACATAACAGTCAAAATAGGACTGTAATACCTACAAATAATTGTACTTGTTTTAGGTGAAAACTTACGATTCGGGAGACTATTCGTGTAAACACTGGACAGGGAGGCCTCATTCTGCACCATGTGTGAGATGTCCAGGTTGGAGTCGGCGTGCATCATCAGCCCCCCGTTTAGGATCCTATGCTGGATGGTCAGGTCCCCGCTGGAGGCGCCGCTAGTCAGCACACCGCCAGGAGTAGCAGCCTCGTCATCGCCTATTACCTTGGAGAAGTCCAGGCCACCAGAGAGACGTAGGATGGTCACGGCCATGCGGTTGTCGAAAGCATTGCTAGAAGAAAAAATGATTCTTACATTAATGGGCCATATAAAGTTGCTCAATTAATTGAGGATGGATCTATTTCAAGAAATTAGGATTCGTATTGACCGAGCTACGAGTGTTTTTCACGAAGATTAAGGAACTCTCCTATACTGCCGTGGTAAGTAAAAACACAGTATCTTCCTTGGGACGGGAGATACTTCCTTAGGAAGATACTGCGTTTTTATTTAACATGGCAGAATTGAGAATCAGAACAGTTCGTTGTTACTTCTTCCGAATGGAACTGAGATTTGGACAGTGAACAGTCTGGACATCAAGCCAATCAAACACAGAATAAAGAATAGATTGCCTTTGAAATGAGGATATTTAGACGCATTCTCAAAATACCTTGGAAAGGTGGGACAATTCATTTAGAAGTTCATCTTTGAATGGTCACAAATTACTAAATTATAGAGCCACTGTAAAACATTTTCTGTGGAGTCATGTCATAATATGGACC
This sequence comes from Halesus radiatus, assembly GCA_022606495.2. Classification (NCBI taxonomy): domain Eukaryota; kingdom Metazoa; phylum Arthropoda; class Insecta; order Trichoptera; family Limnephilidae; genus Halesus; species Halesus radiatus. The sequence continues at coordinate 128,786 of JAHDVE020007340.1, read as the reverse complement.
ATCTTAATAAACTTTGAACAATGAGCTCCCACAATCTAATACTTCGGTAGTGTGCCGAGTGTAAATTTTCGTGATAACTTACTTGTTTCTTGCAAAATTATGTTTTTGTAACTTGTCTTACCAGATAATAGATTTATAAAAATAATATATATATATATCTATCATGAGTAGTTTTCTCAGAATTCAGAATAGCTATACGAGATATTCAGAGAAACGATTTGTTGAGATTGCCGATCGGATACGCCGGCGCTCAATGAATACAAATTTTGCTTATCCAATCGGTAATTACTGCGCACTAGTAACATGTCTCATTTTTGTTCACCAGTCGTTGCCCGATTGCTAAGGATCATGAACTCTACTTCAAGTGCCCTGATGAACCAGGTTCCTCCACTCCTTCGCTTCGGATACCGAAGTGCTCTCTGCTTCTCCTGCCTCCCACTTGCTAGCGACCATGTCAGTGAACCAATCTACTTACTGCAGCACATTGAAGTAGGCATTGAGGTCCTCCCACGGACAGGTGCGCCACTCCTGTTTGAAGCCCATCATAAGCACGTTGGGCGCCAGCTTGCCGATGCCCGCGGCCTGCACGAGGGCGCGCGCGCCGGACTCGAAGCCGAACCCGTCCACGGTGGACAGGAAGGCCTTGATCTTGCGGTCCCGCAGCCACTCTCGGCTCAGCTTGTCGTTCATCGCCTTCTTCCTGTATGAGATGTTGATCTGGAAATTAAGAAGAATCGCCATTTAAAATCCATAAAAAAGTATGTATAATCCAGGGTTTATAGCTTTATTGTCATCGGAAAACAATTTATTTCAAAGGATGGAAAATATCGGCAGAATTATAAATTTTTAAAATTTATTTTTATACTAACGGACTATTGTCTAATTATTCGAAATATAAATAATAATATAAGACAAAGTGAGAAAAATAAGAAACAATTTTTTTTATTGAAAATCCTTTGTAACCTTTTTCCACTTATATTTTCGAACGGACTGGTTTCACCCTATCACGGGCATCGTCAGACTGGCACAATTAAAACTAAGTCTATGATATATATAGCATCGATGTCAGGAGTGAGTACTCCTGCTTTCTTGCTGTTTACTATTATGTTTTTAAAAACTACTTTCGCGTAGGTTTATTACCCTCTAGAAGACGGATTATATTGTGTTTGTTTAGTGAATCTATGGGTTTTAAAAAAAATATATATAAAATAATTCGTGTCAGCTTTTATTTGAACAGATGGTTATTTCTGGTTTTGTTTTTTCCTGTGAAAATAAATAAGTGGTGAAAAGTTACAAATGTTTTTTAATAAAAAAATAATAATTCTAATATGAAATTTCACCATGGACAGTTTCAAAATTAGAAATAAGAAAAATAAGAGAAAAAGAACAGTTCATATATATGATATATGAATGAAGCAATGACGAAAATGAGACAAAAATATACACCAGAGAGAACATTCAAGTCAAAATATGAACAAGGTTTTGGTAGAGTCAAGTTGTTGACTGGCGGCAAAATATTCAAAGCCCCGGGTTGAGTTAACAAGTCTCGACATTCAGAACAGTGGAGAATGGTACCCATAATCAGTAGAGTGATGATTTAGGAAAAGCAATTCATTTCAAGAGTCTATGGCAAGGAACGTTCAACTGAATGAATAGCAACAAAGAATGTGAGGCAATAATTCAATCAAAACTATTCTTGTAACTTTATAATGAAGATGTTGAATACAAAGAAATACTCGTATACAGATTTTTAACTTTCCTTACATTTATGGTACATATATCCAAGAAATAGTGTGCCGAAGTAGTTATTACGTTATACAGTATCTGAGATGAGTGTGTAACATCGCAATTCATTGAAAATAACAGTAACTTTGTTAACTGACGGCCTCCATGGTCGAGGGGTAAGGCTCTCGACTACGAATCCGAAGGTCACGGGTTCAAATCCCGGCGTGCGCAAGTAAATTTTATTTAATTAATTTGTGTTGTTTCACAATTAATTAATTTAAAAATAATATATAGTATATTTGCGCACGTTCCAGAGTGGAAGATACTCTCAGTATCGCCCTGGTGAAAGACCACCATTCAGAATTGAAACGTTGCTTGAAATGGCTTTTAGCCGTGTTTGGTGACCAGATCTGAATAGCCAGGTATTTCCCCACCTCCCTCCTCCCTCCCCCCCTTCTCCTTCCCTCCCCAATACCTCCAGCCTCACAACATTCCCCAATTGGGAATGCCATAGTCTCACTGGCTCCAGACGGTTGGGAGCAGTTGGGACTCTTGTGCGGTATTCATGTAAAAAAAAAAAAAAAAATTGAAAACTTGAAACCCAGCCCCATTTTCCAATGGTGTTTTCAATAATTGCACATGGACATTATTGCGCCGGCCTTTCCTAAAATATTTCAAATGCTTTTCTGGGCGGTTCCTGTGAGTTGAGGCGTTCTGAGACGATTCTTTTTTTCATCCAGATTGCTCATGGGCTTTTTCTATGGAAAAGGGACAAAAATTAGGACGTGTTCTATTTTTTCGTCCAGTTTAAGATGGCGGACATTATGCGATCAGTTGTTGTCATTGTTTTCGCAAGTATAGAAATTTTGCGCGTTTACTTATTTTTTTAATATTTAATATATTGATAAGACAATAAATAATATGTGTATATTATTGTTCAGCATTGTGGATTTAGAGTTGATGATTTTTTAACATTTCGCTTTGAGTAAATAATACGTGAACACATTATCACAGTTTAGCGCGCTTTCTTTGACCCTTGTCATTCTTTTACGTAACTATAATGTTACGTATTTTATTTATTTATTTATTCACGCCCAGAAGGCTTTTACATGTTGATACATTTATCACATAGTTTTACACGGGAGTACAATAATGTACATACAAAATAATAAATAAAGTGTAAAAGAAGTAAGTAGGTACAATATAACAGTATGTAGTTACAGCATAATTATCGCAATGAATAATAGTCTAACCTGTGGTTACATTATAACAGCAGGTTGTACAAAAGAGTATAAGAAGTAGTTTAGTGCATAATATAATAACGTAAGTATAAAAGAAGTGAGAAGGTAGATACTATGCAAGTAGCTAGTTTCAGCGCAATAGGTGGGTAATAAAGGCAGTAGATTTATAATTACTATGACGTTGTAAGACATGAACAGTTTATAATATACGTGTTTATAAAACAGACTTTAGGCCTCCTACCGGCCTAACGGTTAAGTCTTCCACGTGTCCAGTTTAGTTTCACTTTAATTGTGTCCAGTTTCGAGGATGAGTGCCGTCAATAGTTGACGACAATCGCGATTTACAGATTTTCTCGTAGATTAGTATTCTGTGTCCATTCGATCATTCATTACATTAGTTATCGTATAGGATCACGTTTCCACAATACCATTGGCCCAGATAATGACAGACAACCGCGATACATCATAATGAGTTCTGTGATTATAGATAATGAACATCTTCTAGGTCGTTGAGCCTGAAGTTAGACATAAAAACACAAAGACGTCTAACCTTTGGTATTAGCCGTAACTTGGTAATGTAATGAGCGACGCGTCTGTGATTTAACTTGCTAATGACTTTAATGGTTTGTGTCGAGTGAAAATTGCGTCTGGCTTGACACAATGTATGAAAGAATTCAACATAATTAATAGTATAATTGCTGTTATACATACATCTAAATCGGTTAATTATTTTATTAATCCCTTTCACCCATGAAAAGTGATGGTACGTCTAGGGAAATTTCAATAGATATAAGGGAGAAATAAATTTTTCAGGGGAAAGAGAAATTATCATAATCCCTAGCTTTTAGCAAAACCTTTTCTTCCATATTATGACGATGTTACTGGGATTGCTAGTAAACTTAAATAACGGTTGTTAAACATAATATTGTGTCGGACGTCTCCGCCTCTTCCGCGATGTTTGGCGCGGCGATAGTTTTAATTGATTCATTTAATTATATTGTCGGCACTTGTACGGGGTCGGGACCAAGTGGAAAATAAATGTTTGATTTTCGTAACTGGCCCGGCTCCCCTAGCTAAAAGAAACATTGTCCTTTTGTACAAACTTATTAACATATTGTGCAGGTGACGGGGAAAACTCAATCAGAGCGGTCGGAATAGCGCTTGGCTAGGGGTACAAATAGAGCGCAAAATGGTTATTTGTCAGTCAGCCAGTAACTTTCGCCCCGACAAACACTTCTCTACCTCGACTGCCCCACCTCGCTCTGCTTCTACCGACTTGCCTTATTCTTCATTCTGACAAACGCTCACCGTGGACCCCTCCCGGATTACTACTATCCACTGGACCCAGAGCCTCGCATCAACCACGGACAAGGCCCGCAGGGCAAATTTATGCAAAAGGATTTTGTACAAATCTGGAAGTTTTGCACAAAAAGTTATGTGCAAATTCAAAAGTCATTAATTTGTCGTTATCGGTCCCCATTCGCAAGGGAACCATAGGTTGTGTCTCCCTCCCCTCCAGCCCTCTTCACAGATCGGAATCAGTTGCCCCCTAGAGTTCGCCTGTGTGCCACATGTCTGGTACAAATATTATTATGATTTTTAACACTGGCAACATAAAAGAAAATAATATGTAAAAATCATCTATTTTTGGTAAAATAATATGTAGGTACCTATCCACTTTCAACCAAAAACATTATTTTTACTTTACATATTATTTACAACATATTTTCGGGATTTCAAGTAAACTTAAAAAATGTTGATAAAAATCAAACAATGTTTTTTTTAACACCGACAACTAAAAAAAATTAAAAAAAGAATCATTTTTTAAAAGGCACTCCTCAAAGGAGTATAAGGATATATAAGAAATTGGCACTTTCATAATCGCCATACAAATAACAAATGATTTTCAGTGAGACTACTTATTACTTCTCCGTGCATACGTTGTTATGAAATTAAACTACGATATTATCGTAATGTGATCCATTTTTTTATTTATGTACATGTTTTTTTTTGGTAAAACCCTTAATTTAAAAAGTTTTCATTTTAAGATACGTAGGTATATAACATATATATTTTTATCAGTTTTGACGACAAATTTGGTTTGCTAAGATGGTACCCCAAAATCTAGGGAAATTTCGATTCGAAATCCAGGGAAACAATATTTTTGGGCATACCATCACTGCCCAGGAACAAACAGTAAATGATCGACTAGGTCGCTCGCTCTGCGGTCGCTTACCATAATGACCCATTTATCAAATTTTGTTACGCTCGACATTAATTAGATTTTAAATGTGTCGACAATTATTATTTCGACACGTTCCGTGTGTTATTGAGTTAACGATGAAGATTAGAATGTAATGAACATCTCAATATTTACCTAAAGGAATTTAAACGGGCTTTAAAAACAAAATTATTTAAAAAATCCTACTGTCGATATATTTTAACTCCTCTTCAATTTATTGTAAAAACCCATTTTCTGAAAAAAAAAACCGATAGTAAAGTTGTTTGGTTTCGGTTTCCTCTTTATTTATTTTTTATACAAACTCAATATTGCCAAATATAACCCCACTCCTTTCGTAAAATGTTGCTATTTTTGCACCGTCATTTTGAATGTGTTATTTTTGTATCGCTTTGTATACGAGTATACTGTATAATATTTTGTAATTTTATTAGATGAATATGCACCTAAGGAGTACTGTAGGAGTAATATTAAGAAAAAGTAAGAATGTATGTAATATGTTAAGAATGTATAAATAGAATATGAGAGGAGTGCTGTAGGAATACCACTGAATGGCATTAGATAATCATTATTTTAAAGGGTATTATAGTAATGCGCACTTGAGGTGAAATGACGCAAAACTGCGCTATATAAATGCTAAGTTATTATTATTCGGTATTTAGAAAAAATAAATTATAAATTAGAACATAGAAATCAAGAGCAAAATATATTTTTTATTTCTTCAATTTTGAAATAACTTATTGAAGCGTATAAATCCCATTGTAATATATGTTTAATCATTGAAGATAATATTAACAACTCTCAAAATGAAAGACGCAACCGAAAAGACACAGAAAAGAAAAAGATAACGGTAGCAATTGGAACTCATGGTCCCGAATAGACCATCAGATCTTGGGTTCGAGTCCTAGTTGCTACCGTTATTTTTTCCTTTTCTGTGTCTTTTCCGTTTCACATTTTATTCGGAGAGTTGTCAATAGTATCTTTAATGATTAAAAATAGTAAAAATATATTTATGTTAGGGTGGCAAAGTTTTATCAGATTTTATGACGATGCTAATAAAACAATAGCGCTAACAAAAAGTTGTCCAAAGAGGCGAAGCTAGCAGTCCACAATGGAGTGTCGATACCAACCCTGATGTATGGCAGTGAGGCATGGAATTGGAAGAGGAAGGATGAAAGCAAACTGAATGCCGTAGAAATAAGATCTCCGAGGCGAATGTGTGGTAAAACCATGTATGATCGTGTGAAAAATATTGAGATTCGTAAAGAATGCAAAGCTCCCAAAGGGCACACAAACTCCAACGGCTCGGAGGGCTTTGAAGCAGAGAATGGACGGTTACCTCGAGAGGGTCTCCTCTTGGGGTAAGAATAACCTCGTCGAATTTAATGTTTCAAAGACCCAATCATGTCTGATTACGTCTAAAAAGGATCGAAATGACAATCTAGTCTCCTTTAATGGAAGCAACCTTCTCAAGAGACCCTTCATTGATATGCTCGGTGTAACCTTAAGTGACCAGCTCAGGTATGGGGGCTCCAACGAAGCCAGAGTAAAGTTAGCCTCTCAAAAGCTGGGCGTATTGTACAGAGCCCGCAGATACTTTAATAGTACACAACTGCTGACCCTGTACAAATCGCAAGTGCGCCCCACTGTAGAATTTGGCAGCCACCTCTGGTCGGGAGTCCCGACATGTCTGAAAAAAACCCTTGACTCTGCGCAGAAACGGGCGGTCCGTTTGATAGATTCGCCTATCTTAACAAACGGACTGCAATCTTTGGAGCACGGACGTCAGGTGGGAATGCTGTCCTTGTTTTACAGGTATTTTAATGGAAGATGCTCTAAGGAACTAGCGTCATTAATCCATTCGGTACCGTCTTGGTTCAAGACCCAAGTTCACTTCTTCCTACCCTCTAAAAGACTCTCCACAAAGCATCCCCAAAGATGATATAGGCCTTGAGGGAAATTATTTCCCTCGGGGTCTCCTGTGTTGTGTTTCCGCAAAAAAAAATGCAAGGCTGATGTAAGTGTAATGAGAAAAAAAAGTAAGATTAAAAAAGTTACGCTTAGATGGTTTGGGCATGTAGAGCGAATGAACGAAGAAAGGAGTGTAGGAAGAACATATGACGCGAATGTGAATGAAAGAAGAAGCCGGGGGCGCCCGAGGAAGAGATGGCTCGATCAAGTGAATCAAATGCTTGAGTCGGGCCATGTCAGAAGTCAAGAATAATAGAAGAGAATGTATGAGAAGATGTATAAATGTGAATGAAGCAAGAAGTGTATGCCAAGATCGAGTTGTTTGGCGGTCACTCCTTTTTGCCTACCCCTGCGGGGAAACGGCGTGATGGTTAGTTAGTTAGTTAACTAATTAAACAAAATTACGTTTGGAACCGTCTTGCTGCCGGTACAATACCAATGATAATTGCAACTTGCAATATTCAAATAACTATAATAATGTTTTATTACCCTCTTTTTTTAATAACACATAATGATACCTCACTGGGATTTCCCGTGCTGAGGATTTAATTTACAAAATATTAAATTGCATTATATTAAATTGATATGATTGCTGAAATAAATAAATAATTGTAAGGAGAGGTGTTTTAAGTGCGGTAGAGTAGTTCTAAATATATATTCTGTTTCAGATCTTTCTATGCAACGTATCCAGCATTTTATTTCATTTTTAAATTTATTATTGTTGTTGTGATTTTTGAAGGATAGTGGGATTTCTTTATAGATTTTAGTACCATAGTATAAGAAGTTTTTTTGTCCAAATGTTGCGTTTGTTGTTTCTTGTTGTATGTGTTTTTGATTCTGAGTTCCAGTGTTTTTAATATGTATGTTTGTTGTTATTTCTTTTTTTTCATATTTGTGAATGTAAAGCAGTACTGTTTTAGAATATAAATGTTTTATTGACACAATGTTGGGACTTGTATAATTTTCATGTTGTTGTATGTGTTTTTGACTCTGAGATCTAGTGTTTCTAATATGTGTGATTGTTGTCATTTCTTGTTTTTTGTATTTTGAATGTAAAGCAGTATTGTTTTAGAGTATAATTGTTTTATTGACACGATGTTCAGTTTGTTGAAGATTTGAAGATTTCATCAGTGCTAGTTCTTACAGGGACTTAAGTATAATTTTCATTATCGCTTTTTGTGTTCTAATGAGTTAATTACCTGAGAAATATCTCCACACAGCAGAAGCGAGTTATTCTTGGTGATGAGGTAGGCGAGGTCTACTAGCGGAGGCCTAGTCTGGGGTTTTCCCGAGAGAACCAGGATCTGGGGTCTGTAGTTTTTCACGTGCTCGTCGATGTTGGTCATCCTGAAGGCAGATGTTAGTGCTGTCTTGTAGATCTGCGCCTGAGTTGACGAGCCCCAGTTTACGTCTAGAAAAGAAGAAGGGAGAATATGTTTGAAATATGCTTTGTAATAGTGAGTTCTAAGATTTATGAATAGAAGTTTTTAGCCTCTCAAGGATCCACAACCATGGTAGACAGACACCTTAGAACACAAGGGTGAACGATTGTTGAAGTTTGTCTAATGGTAGGATCGTTTTCTGTATATTTTGGAGAATAGGTAACTAATATAACTGTACAAAAAATAGCTACCTCTGTGATAGATTGCCCTGAATTACTTGAACGAATTCAATTAAGAGTGCCTAACAGACAAACCAGATAAAACTATATACTAAACCTACACACAATGCAGCACTAACTCAAAACAAACACCTTTATTCACTGCGCTTCACAAATTTTTAACACTTACAGTGAGTTCGACATATTCAACTCAGCCCCTCACAATTTCAATTCACACAATACATATTACTCTACACAGACTAGATCCTTTCCCTTCCCCTCCTTCCCATGAACCTAACCTCATAGGCTAAAATTGTAACTTTTCTTTTTTAATTGAATAATTTAAATACTTAAGTGAAAACCTATTATTAATTTATTTTTAAATGTATTTACCATACATAATTATTATTGTAAACTGTTGGTTTTCAATAAAAAAAAATATTATCACGTTAATCATTGAAGAAAATAATATTAACATAACCTAAATGAAACATGAAAACGGAAGAAAAAACAACAGAAAATAAAAAAGATTTCAGTCGCATCTGGGACTCGAACCTAGAACCTCTATTTACATGAGACATTGATTTAAAAAAAAGTGTTAATATAAATACATATAGAATATTTAATAGTACGGATATAATAGCTAATTACAAAAAAGTATAAATTTATTTTACAAAAAATGCCCAACTCAATGGAGAAAGATTTCTCGTGTTTGAGTTGCGGAGCACCGCCATCTAGCGACAGTAGCGATTAAATTAAATTAATACAAATAAACGTACATCAATAATGTAATATTTAATTTAAATTTATTTAATTTCATTAAATTTAATTATGACAAAAATATACATAATGTTTGTGAAAGACTAAAAGTACGTGATACTAGAATTGCAACAATAAGGCGCGTACAAGATATAAACATAGTACATCCATATTTCGAAAGACCTGATCGAATATTTCTAGAGGATATGTTACCTTTTCTATTTATTTAAATTTAAATTTATATACATTATTTACAATTAAGACTTTTATAAAAATTAAGAAGAAATTAAATCTTGTAATTACTGTTGAATTTATCTAATAATTTTTTGATTTGTGATTTGAAACAATTATAATTTTTTCTGTTTTGATTTTATACGCAGGACATAAACATATTTTATACCTTGATAGGCATAATGGAGTTGAGAGGCACTAGTTTTAAATTTAGGGATTTCTAAGTTGCCACGTGGTCTTGGTCGGTTACTTATTTTTGTGGAAGTTTTTGAATTGAAATGGTCTTTGTGAATTTGTATCAATGTGTTCTTTTTGAAGATTTTATTTAAACTGAGGACTCTAAAAGAGTTAAACAGCTGTGTAGTTAGAAATATCGATGGTTTTCGTAGGATGACTTTCAAAATCAGGCTCTTTATCTTTTCAATAGGTAAGAGGTTAGTTTTAAAGGTTCCCCTACCAACCGATTATAGCATATTGTAAAATGGATTGCGAAAGATACTGTTTTCATCATATTGGATGATAGGATATTTCTCAATCTAATGAATATGTAAATAAGTTTTCTTACTCTGGTTACCGTATTTTGTACTTGTTCTTTCCATTTTACTGTCTACTAAAACACTCAGATACTTTATGCTATTTTTGCCGTTGATGGGTGAACATTTGGCATCGTCGCATTCTTTTTTATTTGCACACTGTGATGAATGGATTTTGATACAAATTTTGTTTTCAATGTTTTTTCTTTTAAAGAGAATGGGATGTAGTATGTTTTGTCAGTATTTAGTGACAGACAATTTTGGTCGAACCATGTTTTGAGTATATTAAGATTTGTATTTGCTATTCTCATTGTTTCCTTCCATGATTTTCCTTTTGTGATCTCCACATCTATTGACTTTTTATAAAAGTCTAAATAATATATACAATCTTTACTTATTAATTATTTTTATTGAGATTTAAAAACCTCGTTGTAATATTTAATCATTGAAGAAAATTATATTAACATAACCTAAATGAAACATGAAAACGGAAAAAACGACAGAAAATAAAAAGATTTCAGTCGCATCTGGAACTCGAACCCAGGACCTCTGCCTATTCGGGGCAACCGCTTTAAATTTAATTTAATTTAAAGATTTAAACTAATTAATTCAAATACTGTCAGGTTATTTGTAACGTGGAAATGTTTCTTTTTCTTAAAAAAAAAACTAATTTTTGACAAGTCATCCAAAGCGATCTTTGCATTTGATTCTCAGAGGTTGCGGGTTCAATTCACTTTGCAACGAAACGTATTAATTTGTAAACTTGACAAAAAAATAAACAAAACCCGCTATGCGATTCAAACTAGATCCATTCGATTTTCAGTCGAGCAATCGACTGAGCTGACTGTGCAAACTGAGAAAAAGAGTTACGTTCATTCAATATGATTAGCCACGATGGCCGAGTTTTTTTTTAGTTCAAAACGCGGATACTGTGATTTTTCCGACAGCACCTTGATATGTCTTCAAATAACGGTAAAATAAATGTGTCCCTCTAACTTTAGTTGATTCTATTTAAACACACAAAAAAATTATGTTTCCTGATATTTTTCTTTTTTATAAATAAGGAAATGGTAAAATAGACAACACACTCGAACACATTAGACATAAAGTCGGAAAGTTTTTTGTTACTGACCTGGTTTCCTGTATACAACGATCAGATAAAGTGCAAATATGATGATGAAGGTGACGAGGGACGTTGTCCAGTCGATGAGGAACATGATGATCACGCACATGATGAATCCGACAAGGCTGAGCCACATATTGTAGTACTGAAACCAATAAAAAACTTACTGTTATTGTCACATTGGGTTGATGAATCATATACTTTTAAGGGAAACAAATATATAAACTAATTAATCATATGTTCTTCTGCATTGTTAACAACTGACTCTCAACCTGGACCAAAGGTACCAGAAGAAATCTGGTAATTTGGAGGTGAAGAAGTCCTCAAGTCAATAAGGAACTCCAGTGAAAAATATGGTGGCTTTAAAAATATATATTCGTATTGATCAGCAAACGCCGATTCTGAATATATGACTTTTATTATATATAATTATATGTAGAATTTATAAATCGTTATTCAAAAGTGAATAAAAAATCATCTAATCATCTTGTGATTTTAGTACCATTGCATTTGGAACATCTGACGTCACGTGCGCATTCTGTTTTTGCATTAGTATGGACATTTTTTTTCATTTTTGTTTTGTATTTTAAATATGTCATTTTTTAGCTTTGGCAAAATTTAAACATAATTTGGGTGTTTTTAAGGTTTATAATTGTTATAATTATAAGCAGTATAATTGTCTTATTATTAAAAAGTTATTAATGAAAGAAATTAAAGTATTCATGAACAAACCATTTATCAATACGGCTATTACGATAAGGTTAATGCTCAATACTATTATTATTCTTTGAGTTAAAGTTTCTAAAAAGGTACACAATTTTATTATTTATGTTTAGTTATGGTTTGAATAGAATATAAAATTATGTACGGTAAAGCTTATCCTTGTTTTGACATTTGACATTCTAACCTCAAAACTGATCAAAACCAACCGGTCATAGATTTGGAGCGTTTTGGCAGGCTTTGAAAAATTGAAACTTATTTTAATAATGATTTAGAAAAAAAAAACAAAATACACTGATATTTAAGATTGAACGTCATTGTCGACATCTTTTTTTAATTGGACTAGAGTTCCTTATTACAAGAGCAATGTCATTATTAAAGGATATCGTTGGAAATCTGTTCAAGATCAAAATAATAGGGCGGATGTGAAAAACCTCCCGACCGAGCTGTTGAATAACCACTTTTGTAATGTACCTTTAGAAACAGTACACGAGAGCAATGGGGACCACGACACCTTCGATCGAGAAAAAATCTTGTAATGTAGAAGAAGTGTGTGAAAGGCCCAGAGTCATGGCTCTGGAATAAAAATAAAGTATTTACCCTAAAGGTTGGTCTCCAGCCTAGAGGCTTGATGAGGGCAGCGTGGAACGTGCAGAAGTTGATGAGCGCGTAGGAAGCCAGGTAGAAGTTGGAGATCAATGGAGCAATCAAGTTCAATTCAGCTGTAAAAGAAAACAAGGTGGTTATTGACATTCTCGCAGTATAATTAATTATTGTTTCCATCAGAGATACTGATATTATGATTGCCCATTAGGATTAATAATCAAACATTAAATCAAAGGCCAAACTCTTATTTACCGGGTCAACCAAATAAAATAAATAGCATTTATAATCTTTTAATGAAACATAGAAATACGGTTAGAGCACACAGACGCATGAAAAAAATATTTAAAAGTAATGAAGAAGACTCACCAATCAACAAGAAGATGACTGCCACGAAAAAGGTGAGCACGTACCCCCTGTAGGGCTCGCCAGCCTTGCCGTAGCCCTTGGAGAAGAAGATAAGGCCGGGGTAGATGCGGTCGATGCCCAGCGCCTGGATGAGCCGTGGCACTGACAGTAGGTTGGTGAGAGCCGTGCTAAGCGTGGCCGCGAAGCAGCCGGCGTAGATGAAGGGGCCCCAGCCGGACATCAGCTGCATTACCTGCAGGGGAAGGAAAGATTGAATCAATGAAAGATTCGAGGCAAAGACAACAGAGAATCCCTTTAAACAAGTTTTATCAATTGATCTAATATAGACAACATTTAAGAAGTTCAAAGAAAGGGATAACCGACGCTGATTGGGATATATTTCTACCCCCTCAGTTATACTAACAGACCTCCCCAAGGTTATCTGCAGACTTATTTAAATAAACCAAGGATTTAAGAAAAATCACTTACGGATCAAAAATTTCTTCTACCACATCCATCAGGAATAGGTATCTGTTTGTAATATATATGTAGAACGTTGCCGAACTATTTCGTCCCCTGGATAATTTGAAAGTGTGTTCTCACAGCAAGGTGACCTTTCCTTGCCTAAACAATTCTCTGAACAGTGAGACGTGCTCTATAACAAAAAAGAACTGCACGCTCGTTTTAGAACTTTTAGAACTCCATAATTAAGTAGGAAAGGAGAATTATTCGATTGGTGCACGAGTTTCTCTGCACTTTGAAATATTAAATTACACAACTCAATTAAAAAAGTATCAAATTTTTCGAATGACACAAGAGGAAATCAAGTTAGACCAAAAACCACGAATAACATAAAGTATCCTTACCGAGTAGCTGTTGTGTAGTCCATAGTCGCAGTTAGGCACACAGCTGGCAAGGGTTCCGTTGACCAGGTCTGTGATGTTGCCAGAGGCGTCCCTCAGGGCTGCACCGCCTGCGAACAGCACGAACAGGCCGTAACTGAACATGGAGATCACCAGGGCCAGCAGGGTTCCCTTGGGGATGGATGATGCGGGGTCCTTGGAAATAAAAAATTGGATTATAATGAGATCATCAAGTATTAAAAGTGATACATTTTGAGATATTCACAGTATCTGTTGATCACCATGCCATCATACTAATTTAATTTCAGATCTGAGCTTTCTACTGCTAAATCCAATGCTTTTTTCAAATAGGCTTCAAGTCTGTTCTTGGCCATCGCGATTGTTTTAATTGTTGAAGAAAGGAGATGCTAAACGGCCCAAAAGAAGAAAACGGATAAATTGACCAAAAAATTGATTGTTGGGGTGCAGAAATCGGGTATTGGGAAGAGAAAGACAAAACTTAACATTTCTGGAAGTCGTTAGTATGACAGATTTCCTGTCTGAATCTGCGGAAGACATTTCACTGTCTGGGGGCGACAGGAGGGAGATCTGGGGGCTTACTAGGGGCAAAAATAAAACTCCGAATCGACCTCCTCGATTGCTTGCAATTTCAAAAGTACAGAAAAAAAATGTTAGGCCAAAAGAATATACATGTATTTCCTAGAGTGGTTCCCGAGTATGAGAAGTATCCCCAAAGAACAACACACAAGACTTTTTTGGTACAGAAAACAATCTTAAGTAGGTTTCGGTCGAACGTGATAAGGAAAAAAAATACAAAGCTAATGGTGACAGTTTAATGTACTCGTAATTGTTGCGAAATACTCGTGCAATGTTAAAATATGAAATATTATAACGTTGTAAAAAGACGTTTTATTATATTTTTGCTTATTATGCGCTCAAATAGGTTCTTTTGCTGGATTCAAATTTCCAAATACAGTATAACCCCTATTTTACGTTTTTAAAGGGACTGAATAAAACGTAATTGGAGGGAAAACGTAAACGGGGGGTATTAAAAAAAAGAACATTTAAATTTTATGTTTTTGAAAAAATAACGTTCAATTAAAATTTTTATTGAAATTTTATTTTATTTTTTATTAAAAAAAATCATGTGTTAGTTTGTTTTTTTTTTTTAAATTTTTTTATGTAATTCTCTTTCAAGACTATATAAACATTTAAAAGTGTCATCTTGAATATCGCCAATGTTTGTAAAGTAGGTTTTTAAACCCTCAATGAACCTCATTGCTTCTTCTTTTGTTGGACATATCAACCTCTTCTTCATCGGACAGTTCTTCAGCAGAAAAGGCTGCTGGTGTTAAATGACTGTCAACAATGTCATCAACTTCCACCAAGTCTGATGTCATAACATTGGAGTCAAGGCTTACATAATCCTCCAGGGGTTGGTCTGAAATCCTTTCCCAGCCTTCTATAACACCACACTGGATATTTTCTTGGGTACTGGGAACGACTTCATCCTGTTCCTTGTACTCGTATATCCCAGCTTTCCGGAAATAATTATTGATGGTAGAGTCATTGCATCTAAAATTGACATCTTAAATTTGTTGGGGTCCTCATCTCATTCTAACTGACACAATAACTTCTGTACCAAGTTTCTTCTATAGTAGTGCTTGAATGCCCGAATTATCCCTAAATCCAGGGGTTGCAGTTTACTTGTACAGTTAGGAGGAAAGAATGCCAACTGAATGTTCCTCAAAGTCAAGTTTGTGGGGTGAGCTGGGCAACTATCGAGGAATAGCAATATTTTTCGATATTTTACTCCCATCAAATCGTCTAATGCAGTAAGTTGCTTTTCAAATAAGATTGATTTCATCCAGGCTTTTTTATTGGCTGCATATTTTGTCGCCAATGTCCTGAAATTTTTGAAGCAGCGGGGTTTTGCAGACTTCCCAATCATTAACGGGGGAAGCTTCTCACTGCCATCTGAATTTGTAATCAAGAGAACAGTGATACGAACCTTGCTCAATTTTCCTCCATGACAGGCTTCACCCTTGAAGCTAAATGTTTTACAAGGTAGAACGTTGAATAACAGCTCAGTCTCATCGGCATTGAAAATATCTCTGGGAGCGTAGTCTACAATTAATGTACGCACATCTGTCTGCTTCCAATTTTCAGCAATGTCCAAATCAACACTTTGTGATTCTCCACAAATTGATCTGTAGACCACATTGTGCCTCTTCTTAAAACAATCTATTCAGCCATTTGATGCAGTAAATCCTTCAATATTTAGTCGATTCGCGATGCGCAGCGCCTTTTCACGAATGATTGTACCGCCGACGGGAATATTACTGCTCCGCGCACTGACGAACCAATCTTTTAAAATCTACTCCATTTTTTCGTACTTCTACGCTTTGATGTACATACGTTTTTTCGCCCCGGGTCCACATTGAATAACGCTTTTTTCAATAGATTAACGGTTTTTGATGATTGTGGCCAAAGTAGTAATGGGTATTCCTAAAAAACGCGTGAGCCAACGTGTTTATTCACTTTTTCGAGAACCGAAAGCAATATGAAATATGTCGCTCGCCGACCAATCACCGTGCGTCGTTCTAAAGATACGGAGTTCGCCCACCAATCACCGTTCTAAAGACACCGAGTTTTCCCACCAATCACCGTTCTAAAGACACCGAATTTTCCCTCCAATCACCTTACGCCGTTCGAATGTCATTGTCATTTTTTTTTCTGACTAGGTCATTAAAATTTTAGGCGGCTAATTTAAACCAATATACAGCTGAGAAAACTCACAACAACTGACGTTTTTTGCTTCTTCTAAACATTAACTAATTTGCTTTATTTAGGGCTTATATTTTTGACAGTGAAAAACGGTATACGAGTATATACATAAATGTGACAAGTAAAATAGTTTATTGGAACTCATAACTAATCTAATTACTCAAATGTCAGTAAATATGAGAAACTGAATAATTCATGACCAAAGTAACCCAATTTATATTCTTATTAACTGTCTTATAGTTGAGATAAATTCAATCCCATGGGAGAAGGCACACAATACTTTCTCGAATTTCGTTTTAAAATCAGCTGTTCTAGATTATTCCGGGAAAAAAACAAAAAGCGATGAAAGAGACTCGTCTTTGTCTGTTAGAAGTTAGATTGGGATGGTCCGTTGCTCCGCGAGGTACCGCTTGCACGGCAAGGGTTTATTTTATTTATTTTTGGGAAAATTAACAGCAAATCCATAATTTACACACATATATATATTTGTAACAATAAAAACAATAAATCATGCCAATTATAAATTTTCCATTGCTGATGATACTATGAGAAAAGTGTGACAATATATAATTTTAATTCAGTTAGGAACACAGGAGTGGGATAAAGGTACAAAGCACTAGAGTAGATGGGAAGGTGGTTTAAGTTATATAGTTTGAGAGCGGTCGTGTAATGGATTTTAGTTTAATATCACGTATGGTTGAGTTAAAAATGTCAATGTGGTAATAATTCAAGTTGAACGAGTATGTAGATCTGTAGATAAAAAAAGTTTTGTTTGAAATTGGCTTTACAATGAGAATCCAATACTTCATGTGTGCGAAAACACCATAAAACAATAGTCATGAATTACTATTGATGGATCACCACTCACCACTGTGCAAAAAATGATGATGTATCATTTAACAATTCGTGAATGGACTTACCTTTAGGTCCCCTGAGATGTTGGCTCCAGCCTGGATGCCAGTGACGGAGGGGAAGAAGATGGCGAACACCGAGAAGAAGTCCTGATTCACCTTCTCGCTGTACCGATAGTCCGCCTTCCAGTTTTGTTCTAATACTTCAACTGAAACAAAATCAATGTTTAAATAAAGGTATTGATATAAATATATACATACTATTGCATTGCTATTATGTATTTTCAGATAACGTTACAATATCTCCGTATTGTATTTCCATCAAATGTCAACATATATAGTTTAGGGATAGTGGATAAAAAAGCGTCGCTCATTCAATTACTTGTAAATTAACGTTATTTCTATATTTAATGTTAAAATGTAATTGTTCGACTTGCGTTGGTAATACACTCTCATAATACATATTACGTCGTTTGTTTTAGAGAACAAATTTAATAGTTAGACAGTTGTTATTGATGGAGCCAGAAAGTTCAAAAGTTTATAAAACAATCGATATAAATAACGAAACACCCAGTTTAATTTCACAGCTTTTATCTAGTTTCATAGCACCATTTCCGAAATCACATTATCTTATTGAAAAATCGAAAAACACGGATCAAACTATTTAATCATTTATTCTTAAATTACAAAAAAAAAACAAAAATAAAAACATTAGCCACTCATTTCACTAGGAAATTCCTGTGTTAAGATGAGCGGCTTTACAATTTTGCTGAAAAGATGTATTATAATTTTTTTTTTTAATAACATCAAAGTTATTCAGACTACAAACAACTATATAATCTTTAAGTTGTGTGGTACATTTATAGATTACAACAATAATAATTTTATTGTTACCCGAATAGCTATCATAAAGTACCTGTGTTTCCAATAGCCATAATCATAGGGTGACCATATTTTTGTTAACAAGAAGTAGTGAGTAAATAATAATAGGTAAATAATAATAAGAAAATAATAATCAGTAAACAGCAATAAGTAAATAATAATACATGAATAAAAATAAGTAAATATTAATAAGTAAATAATAAAAAATAAATTATAAAAATTAAACAATAATAAGTAAATAATAATCTATAACTGAATGGCATCATGTCTTCTTTTTGACAGTATTTCGGACAGAAAGTCGTGAGAATCGTTCACCAGTTTTAAGTGAGACAACGGATTTTCTTCTTTTCAATTAAGATTGTAGAAGAATACTTACGTTGAAAGCCAGAAAATCCCTTGGCTCTCTCTAGGTCATCTGTCGGCCCAATAGCTGTGCCGATGATAAAGTCCAGAATGGCGCCGACGATGATTGCAATGAGAAAGTTCTGAAATATAAGTAGATAACTAAATCACTTGAGCATACAAATTTACAGAAAACGCCAACACAATCATAAATAATAAAATATGAATTCTGTAGGTACTCTCATTAGAATAATTTTTGCTTTTTGTCGGGGCATCCCGTCTAAAACCTCCATTTTTATTTTCGTCAAAACTTTATCTTTACTCCGATCTTCCTGTCGGTCATTTTGAACCCTTTTAAAAATGTTGTCTAACAAATATTTTTGTGGCCTAATACAAGTGCTAAAGTCGATATTTAACAGTACTGTGATACTATAAAAGTGCTTTGAATGTACGAGTATGAACTTACATTCCTAAAAGAACCAAACTCTTCACACAAACAGATTCAAAGATGTTTTCAGGTTTTCACGCACAAAAGTATTTTCTTGACTAGTTTTGCGGATATTATGCCGTGTTGCGCTTTCAAGTAAGTGCTCGGCAATTGTCGATCGTCGGGATGATTGAGTTTGCATGCTCAAAATTGTAGATCAATTTTGGATATGGTCTATTCTATCTGACCCACATACACCTTGTCGCATCCCGAGCAGGCGAGTTTATAAACTCAATTTGTTCAGAGGAAACTTGGCTTTTACAGACCTCAAAAAGTTTTGGATTTTAGTCGTTGATGCTTTTTTTCCTCAATATCCTGCCAATTCTCTTAGTAACATTGTGAACCTAAGGTAAGAAAGCGCAGATTTGTAACTATTTCGCTCTATTATAAGCTCTGAAACCGGCCATTACTTCGGATTTGTTCCTGAAGTGCTGGGAAGACCTAAAACGCATCGAGCGCGCCTAGTTACGGTAGCAATTGAAATCCACCAAAATCCCTTAAAATTAATAGGGATGACAGAGGTCGGCTTAATAGTTATTGGCATCCGGTACTTGACGGCTACACCAAAACTAAACACCGAAAACCACATTAATTATTCTAATAATAATAATAATAAGATTTTCCAAGAAATACCGGCCAATATAAAAGAATAGGAAATTTATGAAGCAAGTTATTGTTGCAATTTCCAAAGTATAGTTTATAATTCTATATTGTCCCTTAAATTGCAAACATTTTTGTGTAAAAGATGTATTATGTTCATATTAGAATATATGCAACCAATTGCTATATAACCATTTGCTATATTTTAAGTTAAATAAATAAATAAATACTATTGATTATTCCTATACTGTAATACTGGCCCTAGGGGGATTAACACGTGCAACACGATATCACTTCTACATACATAAAAACACACTTCACCACAATCTGCATATCTGCCTGACGATGGATACTGTAACGCTGTCCGAAACGTTGGCTAAAGGAGGAGGAAGCGCAACACGGCATAATATCCCAAAAACGAATCAAGAAATTAATTAAAAAAAAGATTTAACGGTATACAAAACGACACCCCCAATATCAAGATTCACAAGCTATTGGTAATAAATTTTTATATCTCGACATTGGTTCTTTTGGAATTAGGCCACAGAGTGAAATGGAGCATAATTCAATTTACCTGAGCTTTGCTTTCCCACTCCATCCCAACAGCGCAGATCATGATCATCAGCAACAAGGCAACTGTTCCGATGATCCTGACATCATTGTTTCCCCCATCGACTATCTGCAGCCCATTGCTCTTCAGCAGGTCATTGAGGGAGTTGCAGAAGCCTATGGTGTTCATACTCGCCGCCACGGAGTTGGCAAAGGCGAACACTATGCCGACAGAAGCCCCGAACTCGGGACCAAGGGAACGGGATATGATGTAGTAAATACCACCTGGATTGAAAAAGATTGATTATTTATTTATTTATTTATTTACGGACCAATGTCCAATTACATAAAATACATAACACGAAATGAAATAAATAAGACTAACTAACTAACTAACCATCACGCCGTTTCCCCGCAGGGGTAGGCAGAGAGGACGGACCGCCAAACAACTCGATCTTGGCATACACTTCATGCTTTATTCACTTTCATACAACGTCTCATACATTCTCTTCTGTTATTCCGACTTCTGACATGGCCCGACTCAAGTATTTGATTCACTTGATCGTGCCACGTCTTCCTTGGACGTCCCCGGCTTCTTCTTCCATTCACATTCGCGTCATATATTCTCCTTACACTCCTCCTTCTCATTCGCTCTACATGCCCAAACCATCTAAGCGTCCCTTTCTTAATCTTGCTCACTACGCTTACATCAGCCTTGCATTCTTTACGAATCTCAACATTTTTTCACGATCATACATGGTTTTACCACACATTCGTCTCAGAGATCTCATTTCTACAGCATTCAGTCTACTTTCATCCTTCCTCTGCCAGTTCCATGCCTCACTGCCATACATCAGAGTTGGTATCAGCACTCCATTGTGGACTGCTAGCTTCGCTTCTTTGGACAACTTTTTGTTTGCGCCAACCGCGTTCAGTCCTCCGTTAATGGAGTTTCCTGCATTCACCCTTCTTTCAATATCCCTATCAGTCTTTCCATCTCTCGTAAACATACTTCCCAAATATACAAACTCGTCTACCTGCTCCAAGTATTCATCATTCACAACTATATTGCACACTGTGTTCGTACTCTCTCTTTCAAACACCATGACTT
This sequence comes from Halesus radiatus, assembly GCA_022606495.2. Classification (NCBI taxonomy): domain Eukaryota; kingdom Metazoa; phylum Arthropoda; class Insecta; order Trichoptera; family Limnephilidae; genus Halesus; species Halesus radiatus. The sequence continues at coordinate 107,221 of JAHDVE020007340.1, read as the reverse complement.
TAGAATTACTTACATTCATCAATAAATAAGTAAGAAATAAATAAGAGTTACATAAAAAGAACAGCACATACATAATACAAGAATGAAGCAATGAGAAAAAGAGGACAAAAATATACATTTGAGAGAACATTCAAGTCAAAGCCTGAACATGCTTTTAGTAGAGTCCATGATTTTAGACATTCTAAATAATAATTTTAGAGTTCTAATGTCGTAAAGCCCTACAAAAGTCATTCAGACTGGTACCAAAAATTTCAAGGCAATTTTGAAAAATTGAATTTAAAAAAAAATATATATATAGAAAAAAACGATATATACGTGTTTATATGAAATATATAAGTTTGAAAGTCATTGTTGATAAAAACAAATTAAAAAATAGGGCTGGTGTTCCTTATTGCTCGTCTTTTCACTTCTGAATTTTCTCTCTGAATCAAAACATGACCAAAAAATAGTCAGTTTCTTACTTTTTGTTTTGCATCCGGCCCGCAAGAACATTTCGTGTAGCCCGCAAACCTTTTCGTACAGCCCATTTGGATAAATAATTTTCAAAAGTTTGCTGAAAAAAGTACTCAACGGTTTATATTCTGTTTTAGAGGAGAACTTTAGTTCTTCTTCAGGTAGTCTTTCGTCTTTAGTTTGGAATCAGTCGCTTAAAATAACAAGCTTTTTTTTACGTTTGACAAAATGTAGAAAAAAATTTACAACTTTTTTTGTTGAAATTTATGTACGAGTATGTTTGATGCATTTAAAAGATTTTCGATTTATAAAAGAACCCAAATAATTGAATTAGATAACATTTTGCTTGAATCTTATTCTATAAACGATAAAAATCAACACATCATTGCCTGCGAAGCTTTGTTTGTGCATTCTATGATAAATGTATTAAAAAGTTACCGTTTTAGTAGGTTGGTGACACCACCATCTGCAAAGTTAACCATGTCAAGCTGTATGTAACCTACCCCCTGCGGGCCGCAAACATATTGAAAATGGATAATTTGGCCCTCCGGCTAAAAAGGTTGTGCATCATTGACCCAGAGAATCCAGGTAGAAAATATAGGCCAAATATTATGATAGGCCGTTCGAGAATTTTTTGTGGGACGTCAAAACAGATATTTTGGTTTATAGGTAGATACATTTAGATGGCCAGACACTAGACAGTATCGAGGGTAAAATAAAAAGGTTCAAATTATTGCCCATCAAATTTTTCAGCTTCTTATTCTTAATCATTGATACATATATTTCTATGTTCTTAGTGAACATTTTGGTGTCCAGCTTTAGACACAGGTCGTCGTCAATTTCTACAGGAATATATTTCGCGGTTTTCCCACTTTTCGGTGCGAGCTACCTTTTCATTCTCTTTAACATTCGCACTTTCTTCGAACCAAGTTCTGTGCTGCTTCAGATATCGACTAACGAACAAATTTACTCCTTCGTATTTAAGTCGATGAGAATACTAACCGCCCTTGACCTCTCCATTGGTACTGATGGCCGATAGTGACAGCGTTGTGATGACGCACACGCAGGCAGAGATCCCAATGATGAGGAGAGTCTGGCCAATCCCCGATTGCGCCACGACCCAGGACAGACGGAGGAAGAGCATCACACCCCAGATGTTGAGGAGACATGGTATCAACACGCCCTAAACATAGGAAATATGAAATGGTTGGTAGAGCTGACACTTGCATTTTTTAGGTAAGCAAAAAATTTAGACACTGACAATGCCTGCAGACGTAGATTTTTTTTAAACAAATGTGAAAAAACCATATCAAAACCTTGTATTATTGCCAATATTGACATTTTTATTAAGTAAATGAATTCTACTTGCCTTAATAAGTACTTTAGAATTATTTTCAATGAGCTTTAATTGTTTTATACCAAGGTTAAAATATTATTTCACCCAAAAACGCAGGGATTTCATTTTACATTCATTTCGTTTGTACGGCCATAGCATGCATTCGAACTAGATAGATAGATTTTATACATTGGAAATCGTAATTTTTTTACTACCTATAAATGCTAATTACTTTTAAATATTTGGCAACTAGGGATAAAAACTTAAGTAGGTAAATAATAAATATTTACAATGTAGGAATATATGTTTCACAAAATATCGTTTGACATCTTGATGTGAACGCATTTATATGAGGAAGGTCGGTCTTGAGTCAAGACTTAAGACTCAAGACCCGAAAAGGTAAATTTTGAGGAATGTTTAAATGGAATCACAACTCTTATATTCCTTCCATAAAACAAACTCGATCATTTTTAAGGTTCAGTAATTTCACTTTGAAACTGTTCATTTCAAATTACCTTTCTCCCTTTGTGAAGTTTTCTAATTCGAGGTCAGATTAATTAATTGATTATACGATCTATATCTACAGTCTATTGTTGAGACATTATCGAATAAAATTGTACTGTAATTTTAATTTCAATGAGTAAGTACTGCCATATTTTCCATAAACGAAAGGTTTTCTTACTTGTATCCAGCCGAGTTTTATTCCGACGTGTCCATGGGTTTCCGGGGGTAGTTTTGAATCTGCTTCGGCTTCATCCTGTTGATAAACAAAAAAATAAATTGTTAAATATTTTAAAAGCTGCGATGTAAATTTAAGGTCTATCATTTATCAGAATCGCAGTAAAAGAATTAGCGAACGGGGAGAAGAAAGCCGTGAAAGAAAATAAATAAGTGAAGTCCCGTGCCAGGGATGGTCACAAAAAGTAGATCTAGTCAACAATCCTGCGCCCCATATGAACTCCATTCCATGGTATCTACAAAGACAAAATTGAAAGTATCCAAAGAAATTTGTGCATTGCCTCATTTACAGAATGAGCGCACCTAAACTGGGATACATAAATCCGGAACTATAACGTCTCCACTCTCTCTAACCGGCGAACATACCTTGACCCCATGACTCTGCTAAAGTCTGCCATAACGTTATCGACTGTCCTACCTTACTCCAACTAATAAACTTTAAAGTATCACCCAGAACAACTAGGTTTAAGGAGTTATTCCGCACTCGCGGGACGCACTCAAATGTTGACCTAATCAGAAGAATGTGCGAGTTATTCAATCAAAGTCTGATGGATTCCAAGATATTCTTTGATACATGCGGTGCTTTTAGTAGAAAAATGAAAGTTGTTTTCTTATAAAAAAAAAATAAACATGTACAGTGTTTATGAATTGTGTACTTTTAAGCGTTTTTCTGTGTAACAATATTTTAAATTTTTTTCTCTTCTAATTATAATAAATTCTTCTAAAAAAATATTTGTAAAGGGCATTTTTTTCTGCTACTACATCTTTTAGACATTGTGCACTTTCTCTCATTTTTTCTGTGTAACACAATCTTTAAATCATTTGTTTTTTCCCTTTGAATTTTTTTAAAGATCTTTTGTAAAGGTTTATTTATCTGCTACTAATTAATCGGCCAGAAATAGAGGCGAAATCTCTAGTTAATGTTTACTTTTTTATTAATTACTGTCTGTATCTTTGTTTACTCCTTAAATAAATAATAAAAAAAACAAGCAAAGCTAAAGTAATTTCTAGTCAACTTGTAATTTGAAAAGGGTGATAGGTACTGGGTTATTTTAGACTAATGTTTAGACTGAGTAACTAGTAACTAGATAAGTAAATAGGTATGGCCTAGGGCCTAAGTCTGTATCTTTCGCGTTAGCTAACGCAAGTTAAATCGTCCAAAAACAACACAATTTGACAATTGGTAGTCCGTATCGCGCTAACAAGCTAAAGTTTTCGTTTACTTTAAGAGACAAATACGTAACGCAAACGCATGAGACGACGACGCGTTTATGAAAACTGACAATATGTGTTGTTTATGTCCGATTTAATATGCGTTAGCTAACGCAACAGATACAAACTGGTTGTTTTCATGATTAAAAGACACAAACGGAAACAGTTTAATAGCCTATAATATTATCGTATTGATCAGAATCCCAAATTACCCATATATAAATATATCTTTTATGTCAATCATACCCTATTTAGTAAATGTACATCTGTATATAATTATTTGTTAATAATTGTAGAGAAGTGATTGATAATTATTGGCGGAACATTTGATTATCAGATGTATAGAATAACATGTTAATTATTGGGGGTAGGTCCTCATGACGTCATGCTTGTATATTTTGGGTTCGAGTTTATGATATTATTATTTGAAGTAAAGGTTGTTCGTGATAGAATTTCATTGAATTAACATGTTATAAAGGTTACATTAATCTAAATCACATGTAACATGAATGGCTTTACAGCTGTGGCAAGGAACATTGATAAATATAATATTTGGGCTAAATAGAAATAGACGTTGAAAATGACTGAAAGAAACAATTTAACAATCAAATGTCAAATGTTACTTTTTTTTTAATTTTTGATTCATGAATGACAGGTATTTATTTACTCATAAATTAAAAAAAAAAAAAAAAAACATTAGCCACTCATCTCACTAGGACAGTCTTGTGTTGAGTATGTATTACATAAACTGCCTCACGATCGTTGACGTAGATCCTTGATGATAAATTAATACAATTTATAGGAATGATAGTACCAATTTTTCAAAATAAATAAATAAACTAACTAACTAACTAATGTTATCATCATAACGCCGTTTCCACGCAAGGGTAGGCAGAGACGACGGACCGCCAAACAACTCGATCTTGGCATACACTTCATGCTTCATTCACTTTCATACAACGTCTCATACATTCTCTTCTGTTATTCCGACTTCTGACATGACCCGACTCAAATATTTGATTCACTTGATCGTGCCATGTCGTCCTCGGTCGTCCCCGGCTACTTCTTCCATTAAAATTCGCGTCATATGTTCTCCTTACACTCCTTTCTTCGTTCATTCGTTCTACACGCCCAAACCATCTAAGCGTCCCTTTCTCTTAATCTTGCTCACTACGCTTATATCAGCCTTGCATTCTTTACGAATCTCAACATTTTTCACACGATCATACATGGTTTTACCACACATTCGTCTCAGAGATCTCATTTCTACAGCATTCAGTCTACTTTCATCCTTCCTCTGCCAGTTCCATGCCTCACTGCCATACATCAGGGTTGGTATCAGCACTCCATTGTGGACTGCTCGCTTCTTTGGACAACTTTTTGTTAGCGCCAACCGCTTTCAGTTCTCCGTTAATGGAGCTTCCTGCATTCACCCTTCTTTCAATATCCCTATCAGTCTTTCTATCTCTATGTTCTCACTGTAACAAAACTATTCTACTGTTTTTATATTAATAAAATATTTTTTTCAACTTGTTTGCATTGATTACAATATATATTAATGGAACAAAGAAATTTTTTTATATACGTGTAATTTGAATATTAATTGTGATATAAATTTTTAAAATAATAAGAATTATTTTATATTTTAAATATAAATATCTTGCTAAATTTTAAAATTTAATATGTATATTGTTATATCATTTGTATGATGATTGTTATTTATTGTTTTATTATATTATATTGTTGAACTAAACTCCTGCTGACAAGCTGCTTGCAGTAGCTTAGCGGGTACAAGTTCCCATTGTATGAAAAAAATATTATGCTATAAAAGTAAATAAAAATATTCTAAATATTTTTTTTTGTATTTAAATTATTAGGAATGATTTTATAGAATTATCCAAAAAAAACAATTTGATGGTATTATGAAAAATATGTTTTTAACGATAATAAGTATTTGCGACAATTTATCTAAACATTAAATTCGATTCTATACTGCTTTCTGGAAAGTTCTACCAATATGCCACACATTATTTTGTCCTCCACAATACAGATGAACTTCTAGCGTGGAGGAGAATATACTCGTACATTATCTTGTCCTATAATTATTTATTTACGCGAAAATTATACAATTAACCTCTGTTAACTATTTGTTGTAGTAACATGGTATTCATTTACGAACATAGTGGATGATTAAAAAAAATTTGAAATTACAAAAAAAAATCCCAATATATTTTAAAAATAACATTAGCAAATTAGTGTACCTAACCAGTGCGAAATAAATAACAATGATTAAAAAAAATAGATTGATATTCAGCGTGAAGTGGAAAACTCGTATATTTCAGCAAAGTATTTTTATGAAGAATTCGTTTCTGTCTTCAAATATGTCAACAACATTCCCAAATCTATTACCAAAATTATGTAGTCGATAAAAATAATGCGAGTAATAAAAAAAGTGCATCTTCAGTTTTAAGTTGTAGCTTGGAAATCGCAGAAAAATGACAAATCGAGTTCTTCTCGTTACAAAGTATTTCACTTTGAAGCGATGAATAAATAGCCTTATCGCTATTTGTTTCATTGATAGAACATCGATTTATTCAAATAGATCAATTTTACCTCCTTTGAGTTACCGTGTCGGGCAATTAGCACCTGTAGATTTCTGAATTGGGGTTTTAATTGTCAAGACGGCGGCCATGTTTGCAGCTCGTGACTGCCGACCGGCCGGTTCCGCAGTTAACTGCTTTAGACTGCTTGGCGCCTGCGCGGTAGAGCGGACGTCATTCGTGAGGTAAGTACCTACTAAACTTGCTAGCGGGCAATTACGGGAGCATTGAAGGTGTTATCTTTAAAGAGTAGTTCACGATGTCTTGGGAATTGTTTGAATATATATCGAGTCTCAAGCCAAAAGGGCGTAAGAGACAAATTATAACTTAAAAAAAGCTGTAAATGAGAACAATCTTTCTTTAATTCTCCTTTAGTCAGTTTTTACTTCTTCTAATCAGTCCAACACATCGGTGATCTTTCTCTACTTCTCCTTACCTTCCACTTTACCAATGACTACGAGCTTTTTGTTTTTACAAAAAAAAATGTATACATATCAGACTTTTTTCTTTTGAATGGAAAAAGTATCTATCTGATTTCATATGCATATTATTTTTTTCACTCGCCTGAAAAGCAGAGATTTGTGAATTATCCTCCTTTGGCTCGGAGCCTTCAATAATTTTTGTGAGACTGGCGTTATTTAAATTATTGCCCTTTTCCCAATCGACGAACCTTTGGATACGTCAGATTCATTTCGGTTTTTCATGGCCAATTGTACGAGTATTATGACAACCTTGCAGTATATGTCATCAGGGCAAATGTTGATGAGATATGATCACATGTTGTTATACAATGTTACAAACGTAACTCTACCCACACGAAAATTGTGGGGTTTCACATATAAAACTGTTGTGGACTGTAAATAACGGTGACAATAATAATGATGCTTTTGGTAGATTTTAATAAAGGATAGTTTAATGGTTTAAAAGGACAAGGATAACCAAACACTTACCGAATGATGTCGTGAACGAAAATGATCCTCGAAAGTAGTTTTTCTTCTCGAGAACAAGAGAGCACTCAAAACAATTACTGTCAGATTAATGTATTTCATTTTTCAAAACGTTGTGTTTGGTTGCCGAACGTAGGGACTGGATAATTAGCAATTATGGTAGGAACCACCACATTATTATTTCAGAACCTAACACATATCATCTGCCCTAGTAAATATTGCAACCACATAGCAAATAATACAATACAGATGGCCTCACATGCAAGGGGAAGAAACCAAACTTAGGGAGGCAAGGGGCGAGCTTAGGCATGTCACTGTCATTTGATTTCCCAATAAATACATCCCGACCATCTGCAAGCAACTTGCCTTGCACTGAAAAAGTATTAGTATTTACTCTTCGAAAAGCAAATCTTTTAATGGTTAACTCGTCCCTTTTACAACTGTGCGGAATTTATGGCAAATCTCCTTTCTTCCCGCAGCTGTGGTAACAGATTCCAAACTAACCCAAATCGCCAATTAGTAAAACAGTAAATAAGAAAAAAGAATGGGCTTGTTTAAAAAACAGAAAATTTTATTGAATAATTTACTTTGACCCCTTTTACAAATGTTTAAAATTTGTTTAAGGCAGTCAAAAACCCCGTGAAAGAAACGTGGATGGCAGTGATTTCGTGTCAATAAAACTGTTCATGTATTAATTATATAATTTAATAATTTAAAATACAGGAAAAAAATACTGTAATGTAATGCGATAGTTTTGATTATTCTCTTTACCATATCTATTTTTACAACGTTAGAATGCACAGGAAACCACAAGCGTTGTTTTATTTCTTAAAATCTTCGAATGTCACTCGCTGCCGGTGAATACACGAATAGTGACGTCATGTATTCGAGAAATGCGTGATCCCGTTTGGCGCCGAAGTTAGGATGTTACGTGGTGTGCCCCTGGCAAATTTGGCTAAATGGCACGTCTATTAATTCTGAGGAACAGTGATTGCAACCCATTTGTCATCTTTGATCTTTATTAGTCGTGTGGAGGGTCTAAGAGTGATCCTTGGTTTTAAAGAGACATGTTATAAAGGGGGAAGGAAATACAAAAGCCAGCAATCGACAACCCAGCTGTCGTATCATTTTATTACGTATTTTCATACGCCAAAGGCGCTGGTTTTACGTTCGAACATGCTACAATAGAAGTACTTGTGGAATTCGATTCAATGGAAAATATTATAAAACCCCGTAAAGGTCCCCATTCAAGGGGAGGAAAAATATATGAAAGGAATGCAAATTTTGTTGAATTCTCAATTTAACGATTATTTGAAAGGTCGGTTGTTAAAGTGGCATAATTTATTTCGAGGCAAGTGGCCTATATTTTAAGAATCATAATGTTGCAAGCTTTATTCGGAATAAAGCCGCAAAGAAATTATCCTAGGTATAAACCACAGAGTAGATAATACATAGATATGCCCTAATACGTAAGGGTAAGAAATTAAAATAGAGGAGGGGGGGTAATAAAAACGGTGTAGTTTGCTTACCGCAGTCAAAATTACGCGATACAAACGTGGAAGGCAGTGAACTAGGCTGTCTATTAATTCCGACGTCAGTGGTACAAACATATCGTCCCGTGACTCTACAATGAAAAATAAGATCTGTACGACGTTGGAAAAAATCTTCGATTTATCAATATTACGTTTTTTAATTGCCTATAATATATATAAGCCTCAAAATCCGTTTTTCTTTTACATGGCTTTGGCTGTTGCAGTAATGTTGATTTCCTGCGACGATATGGACTATTGTGGCTTCCACGACGTACATACTGGTCTGTGTCTTTGCTTTTGAGTCGGGAGAGCAAAATATTGATATTAATATTTTTGAAGCCGCCGGTTCTTGAAGTGAACATTATTAGCTTTGTAAAAGTGAATGATTTTCATGCTAGGCTTTACACAAATGGCCAAACCCGAAAGAAATTAATCTACACTATGTGTAGATAATTCTTAATGCGTTTCCCGCTCCTTTGTGAACTTCCGAATGGAAAATAAAAATTTAACCTACCATTTTTGGTAAAAACACTCTAGACCAGCAGGATGAAAAACCTTATCGATCCAGATTCTCGTATCCGAAGCAGTATAATTGGATTTGCGCAGTCCGATGGCCAATTTACAGGCTTGCTGAGCTTTTAGAGTGCAGCGTAGCGGGGCTCATATTCCAGGAATGTCGGCCGTCCGTTCTGTATGCAAAGAGTAATTGAATCGAATTGGTCAGGGCCGTTGTGAGATATAGAACTTTTATGTGTTTGGAAAGAAATATCACCCTATGTTAGAAACATTATAGTCTTATTTTAAAAATAGACGGATACGCATTGTTTTAACAACGACATATTTCTAAATTTTTCACGTACAAAATGACAGATGAAATTCTTTTCAAAAAGTTCGTCTCACCGTATTGCTAATTTACGACATATGATGTGTGTTCAAAAGAAAAGGTGAATTTTGAATTTTCGTGGGCTGTGTACATTCGATTATCGATTTTTTTTTGTTATGATCAGCCATTTTGGATCAGTGGTTTGTTTTTGACAACTGGAAAGGTTAGTCACGTTTTGTTTTTTCTTCCATTTTTTACTAAAAAAAAAATTACTGAATAATCGAAAAACATCGATTTTTTGGATTTTTTGAAGAAATGCTGATAAGGACATAGAAAACAAAGCAAATCTAAAATTTCACTTTAACCGGACTGATGATGCCCCAGAAAACGGCATTCAAGTTGCGACCAAAACTACGAAATTCCTCCATAGGATTAACAATTTTTTTCTAAAATGAATAAAATTTTTTTTTTGAAGAAATGCTGATGAGGACATAGAAAATAAAGCGAATCTAAAATTTCACTTCAATCGGACTGATGATGCCTCAGAAAACGAACCTAAATAAAAAATCGAAGAACACCCAAAAACGTGACTAACCTTTCCAGTTGTCAAAAACAAACCACTGATCCAAAGTGGCTGATAATGCTAACATATGATAAACATATACGTACCAACATAACAAAAAAATAATCGATAATCGGATGTACACAGCCCGCGAAAATTCAAAATTCACCTTTTCTTTTGAACACACCTAGTATATAGACGCTTATTATGTGGAATTGTATGGAGATTAGGGGGAGAAAGAGGCGATTACTCCTATGACGAAATTGAACGAACCATAAACATTTCTTCATTAGAAAAGCGTAAGAAAGACTTATATCTCATTTGCATTTTCAAAATAATTAATTGTATTATTGACTCGTCTTTTTTATTGCAACTCATCCAGTTCAACATTCCTTACCGTAGACTCAGAAACAATGAATTGCTTTTCCTCAATCAACACTCCACTCATTATGGGCACCATTCCCCACTGTCCTGAATGTCGAGACTTGTTAACTGAAAACAGGGTCTTGAAAATTTTGTTACCAGCCCAAATTATTTAGAATGTTTAATATCATGACCCTTCCAAAACCTTGCTTTGGATTTGACTTAAATGTTCTCCTAAATGTATATTTTTGTCTAATTTTTGTCATTGCTTCTTTCATGTATTATGTATGTGCTGATCTTTTTCTGTAGCTCTTGTTTATTTCATTTCGCGTTATGTATTTTATATAACCGGACAATGGTCCGTCGATATTTTTTTTAAATATCCCATTTAGTAGCACATCGTTTATACTGTTGACATCACTGTTAATTTTTGCGGAATATGGTGGATCGTGGATCACTTTTTTATCATTATATTTAGTTTTACCAGTGACTATTGCTACAGGAGTGAAAATCAAAATATCACTTATAGAAATGCGTACGAACGGATAAATATTGTCATAAAAAAGTGTCTTTTATAATATTTCAGCGATAGAGTGGTGTCATGTCCCCACCCTTATTTCGGCCGCCCGTGTACACTACATTAGAAAATTTTACAGGAGGACGATTACTGTGAGGAAGTTTCTGAATACAAATTGCATAATTATCACTTTGCACCTAATCTTTTTCTTTGAAAAAATATTCCTAGTTTGCTAATGTAAAAAGGGGATTATATGCTCCCTTCACAACGGAAGTGTATGCGATCTATCGCCATCCTTTTTTGTATAGATTCTGACAGGAAGTGTTACTCGCGAGAGCTTGAAACAGGAGATTTTATCACATTTTTCAGATGCCATTGGTTATTAGCTAGAAAAATATGCCGGAAGGCCCAGTGCTTTCTTTAATTTTTTTTATTTATTATTTAAACGCCCACAGGGCTTTTACATATGTACTTCTTTTATAAATGACAAAAAATAAAAATAGAAAACATGCACATAAGTTAAATACATTTGAAATATTTTTTAATTTTTTTTTATATGAATATCGCACAAGAGTCCCAAACTGCTCCCAACCGTCTGGAGCCAGTGAGACTATGGCATTCCCAATTGGGGAATGTTGTGAGGCTGAAGGTATTGGGGAGGGGAAGGAGAAGGGGGGGAGGAAGGTGAAAGGGTAAATACCTGGCTATTCAGATCTGGTCACCAAACACGGCTAAAAGCCATTTCAAGCAACGTTTCAATTCTGAATGGTGGTCCTTCACCAGGGCGATACTGAGGGTATCTTCCACTCTGGAACGTGCGCAAATATAATATATATTATTTTTTTAAATTAATTAATTGTGAAACAACACAAATTAATTAAATAAATATTAAAATTAAATTAATTAATAAAAATATAAACTGCACCAAACCTAAAAATACACAGGAATATAAAGGAACAGAAAAATAATTAATTAAAATCCACAAAAAGTTAATATTAACATTAATAACATATAAGAAATAATGTAAAAAGATATAGTTAACAATAATTTATAAACTAGGTAGAAATAATTCAAGTTCAGATTATTGTCAAATACATCCATATCATTGAAGCATATGTTACCAAGACTGTATAAGCGTTGAATTGGGGAATGCAAGCAGTAGTTGGAACGGGATATACATACATGAATTGTTAATGTTTGTCTTGTAGTTCGTTTAGGTATGTACATGTTGAATAAATGCGCGAGTTCAGAGCAATCGAATTTACAATTTAATAATTTTAATTAAAAAGGTTAGGTTGTTTATTCACTAACGATAATTTTCTTTGAATTCTTTCTACGTTATGAATATGTTAACAAAGATGGCATTGCAGTTTTTGGTTTCGAATTAGATTTGTTGAGAGTTCGTTTGTTTGTTATAAGTTAACTGCATCATTATTTTGCCTGAGAGCATTCATGTAAACAGATATTCCACTTAAGCCGAGTTACGTTTATGCTGTATAGTTGCAAATGTATGGAATTGCTGCCACTGGTTTATTTAAGTGTCTTGGCACAAATCCAGTGCGTTTCCATCTCTCCGATGAACCATTTATTTGACTGATCTTCAATAACTCATCGAATATAAATAATCGGATTTAGGCGTAATCGATTTGAAAACACCGGCTCATTAAGAAATTATTTACTGATCACTGTTGAAAGTTGGAATGTGATTTCTGCAAATAAGTCAAGCTCTTTGTGGTGGCTGAGTTTTAGATTTTCAAAGAGCTGTTTTAAAATAAATAATAGATTTTTCCATATAAACCAAACACAATGCGAGTTGCCAAAGCTTGTTCACTAGGGAGCACAGAGAAAATAATACATAGAGATGCCCTAACACGCAAGGGTAAAGAAATAAAAATGAGGGGAGCGTGGGGCGAGATAGGGGTGCCGCCAATTTAACTAAAACATCAACAAAGTAAAAAGGTTCGGCTTGTTTAACATGTCTTTTTAAACCGAATGTTTTACTTGATCCTTTTTATAAATGCTTCTTAATTTATAATTTCTTCAAACGATTTGTAACTTTGCGGCGTCATTATTAATTCAATAATTAAAAATATACTTTGTATACACAACTTTTACTTGTAATTTGCTTACCGCAGTAAAAATCACACGTAATAAACGTGGAAGGGAGTGAACTAGACTGATGCCAAAATGGGTGTCAGGTGACTTTTGGCTCTAGCCGTCGCAATGGTTCTTATGGCAAGTCTATTAATTCTGACGTCAGTGTTAGGGAGCTAAATATTGTATGTTTTTGCTACGACCTTTTTTATGTGAATACCGCACAATGTTGTGAAGAGGAGATGGGAAAGAGGAAGGTTTAACAAACAATGCCTAGATAATCTAATTTGATTATCAAACATGACTAAAGCCATTTTAAGCTATGTCTTGTTTCTGGATCGTGGACTTTCACCATGGCTATACTGAAGGTCTCTACCAACCTGGAAATCTATCACGCTGTATAAATTATAGTGGCTAACTTCACCCTTTTTGTGTAAATAGCCACCAAGACAAAAAAAAACATTTTAAAATATCGCACGACTACGACCTCAGTATGAACCACTTCCGCCAGTATCTGATTCCAAATACTTTCTACGAATCGTGCTCTGGTGTTAAAAAATTAGAACTATCCCGCGCCAGAACATTAGGCCAGCCAAGTCTCGTAAAGGAAAACGGCGACATTTATCGAACAATAATCAACGCACGTTTTGGTCACCCTTTTTTAATTAAGTCGACGAAGTTTTTTTCTAAATCTCACGTCTTAAGGGGACATACTCAAGTCTTATAAAGAGGTTGAAGGACCCCGTAGCACAGTTCACCCCCTAAGAAGGTGATATTGCTTTAAGTAAAATAGAAATACCCTTAAGATTTCATATTATTCTCCATTCTTTGGCAGTCAATAACTCCCAAACCTCAAGGTTTATGATCAGTTATTGGACCCCTATAGTTTTATTGAGCTTTTCACAAATTGAGTGTCGAAAAATGGTCTGAAATTATGGCTTTTATAAAATTAACTGTGAAATATTGTGGTGATATACTTGACATTTACTAGGAAATATTTCAAAAACATATTTTTTTTAAATGTTTGAACAGTTCTGCCTTTTTGTTAACTGGTACAAAAGCATTAATATTTAATGATTCATTCTTTTCGTAATGTTTTTACAACCAACGATTAAGTTTTTATTAATACCTTTCATCTCAGTAATACTTGTTTTAGTCTCCCATGACTAAATTTAATTTGGCCTTCATTCCATGAGTGAAAAATAGCTAAAGCTATGTCAAGTGACGAGAACCTTCTCAACATTCCCCATCTCCCACTCTTCCCAATCCTACTCAGCAGCTGTTGAAATTTTGCATTAACACTGCTCAAATGTGAAACTACGCTCTTCCCAACGCAACTCTCGATCAACAACGATTAAATTTACGATCAATTTTAGGGGACCGCTCAAAAAATGAAAAAAAAGTGTCAATAGAGTGTGAAAAAGTGTCAGCGAAATGTTAAACGTCCTTTGGTTCGCTATCCAAATAAAGAATTACAAAGCTTTATTTAACCGTTTTCGAATGTCAAAAATATATGTTTTGTATGTTTTAAATAAAATTGAGGATAATCTAAATTATTCTACTCATTATAATTAACGTTTTGACTTGTTTTTCCGGGAGGAGAAACATCAAATGTCAAATGTACGAAACGTTCGCGGCATTAACAAAAGTCAAGCTATCATCTGATTTTTCAACATATTGTTAGCACATACGTCTATAGAAAGTAAAATGTTGGTTGCTTCATGTATTACAGTAATTAAAACAAATAATGTGTAATTACAATAAATACAATATTAACTCGTCCATGTTAATTTAACAATGACGTCATCTTATTTTCCTTGAAAGTGGGCGGGATCATTAGGATGATCAACGATAAAAAATTATTGGAAACAGCCGAAAAGAGGGTTGTTCAACAAAACACTTGGCTGATCAGTGCTTCAGATTGATCAATCGAAAAGTTGAACTTCAATACCATATTTTTGCGCAATTAGGGGTGCCTTAGATCCACTAGCTTGGGGCAGATGCAATTGCCAGTTATCTACTCAAACAAGATACCCCAGATTGGGGTTGCCATAAAACGTACTTATTTTAAAACAGAAATACTTTAAGTGACAAGGATAATGTAAATATTTTAAATAAATGGGGGGTAGATAAATTAATTTGTAACGATTCCAACTTCTTTACATAGGAAAGACTTGAAGAATTTTAGTATTAGAGTTCAGGAACACGTAAGGTGTTTGAATTTGCCAATCATTATTTTGATATGAATAAAGATTTGAAATCTTTACTTACAAATATTACCGGTTTACAATTAGACAAATTTGAAATTTTAGGAATCAGAAAAAGTGTTAATAGTCAACTAAATATAATTAATATTCAAAATGTATATTTTTCTAAATAGCTGTCTCTTGAATTTATTTTAATATTAATATAAATTTGTTATTCAATGTTTCATGATAATTTTTTATTAACATTTTTGATTAATTACTTACTACTAAAATCAATTTTTGTTTATGTTTATAATTTGTGTATTCTTACATTATTGTGTTCTAATTTTTATCATTACTTGACATTATTATTTTTTATTATTCTGTATATTCCCGATGAGGAAAGCATCGCTTTTGAAACATGTTGATATATTAATAAAGTGATAATTACAAAGTAATTTATTAATAATGACGCCATAAAGTGAATACCACTCTTTTGAAGGAATTACAGAAATATTTTATTCACCTTTGTGTATTTATTAAACAGCGTGTCAGTATTAATGTATACCCGGCCATTATATGCATCAAACTACCCACTCAGCCGTCATCAGTCGACAGTCGACGGTCAACAACCAACGGTCAACAGTCTTTAGTCAACAGTCAATAAACTATTTCGTGATCCGTGCGAAATGTTAGCGCTTCGAGTTTACCGAAGCGGGACGGAGAAATGCGAGGAAACTCGCAATACCCGTTGTTGAAATATGTTCCAGAATGTTATGTCCCGACTACACGATCACCCAACCTTCCAACTCGAACGTTTGGGCGATTGTGTAGAAGGGTAGTTCGTGTTCGTTGGCCCAGCGTTGGCCAGAGCTCGGCGAGTTGGCCCGAGATCGCCCCGGTGGCGAACTAGTTGGCTGAACTCGGGCGAACCGGCTTCCACACATTGGCCGTTCAGTATGAGTTCGGCACTTTCGGCAGGCGATCCTGACAGACGTGCTGCGCGAAGCATAAAACATGACTGAACTATTTTTGTATTGACAAAAAAACACTCAAATTTGCAATTAACTTCCAAATAAATGCCCAAATACGCATTAGGCATGTTATGCAAATAATAATAATAGCTGGATAATTTGTATAGCGCCGTTTTCCATTAAAAATCACATCATTGGTGAAATGCATGTAATCCAATGTATAATCGTATAATCGGGGCTAGTTGTTATATTTTGTTACGCTGCAATCTGACTCTGACTTAGGCTGTGCGTAAAAATAAAAGATGGAGCTAAAACAGGCGTAACAGCCATTGACAAGCGGTGGGCGCTGTAAAATTGAAATTCGTCATATTTTTGTAACATTTTGAATCACAAAAACATGTGACACGATATCCTTTCATTGTGAGGTTAAAGAAACAAAGGATTGGGGATCTGGCGATTCTCGATGAGAAATGAATTGTGTCAATAATATTATAAATTTCGGTAGATTTTCTGTGAATATCGGTAGACCGATAGCTTTCAGGTTAAATGGCATCACTAGTTTGGAGTTCGAAGTTGGAACGCTGACCGATCGTGCAGTTGCCCGATTTATAGTTACTATACGACCGGCCAACGTCCCAAATCCGAACCGAGTTCGGCATAGGACGTTGGGAGATTGTGTGGTCGAGGCATTACTCTCCTTACTCTAGCACCGTACTCTGAGATTCACGTATACTTTTATAGATATTTTATGTTCACGTATGTGTAAGGCAAGTCACACATTTTGTATGTGTACATTTTACACGTGTTACATTAAATTGATCGATTCTTAGTATGAGCTTAGAGTAGTAACCCGTGGAGCAGTGTTATAAAATTAATTTGTTCCTATCCCAATCATAGTCTCAATTTCCCAGAGAAAAGGCGATGGCGATAGTGGAAATATGTCTAATTTAGGTATTTTTGTGAGACTGAGGGAAACAGGAAAGAGTTTATTTATTTGTAAGAAAATAATAGATTTTAATACAAAGGAAGTTTAACAAAAGGTAAGCCAACAAAGTTTCTTGTTCTAACAGTGGTTAAATACAGATGTTTTATTTATGAATCTAACAAGATAAAGAAAAAACAAAATAGGAAGGAAGGGGGTAGAGGAAGAGGAAGATAGGATCGAGATAGTTCGATACATTTTATACTCGTGCATCGGAGTTGAGGAAAGGGAAGGTTGGAAAGAACCACCTACCTAGCTATTCAAATCTAGTTACTTAATATTTAAAGCAAGATTATCTTTTTAATTATTAGAATTTTCCATCCAATGTTATTATTTGTTTCAATAATTTAAATTTATATGGCTGCACTCTTCTAGTAGATCAGTTCTTACTCAGTGCGGTAAACACAACCAACAATGGACAATTTCCCAAATTCAAGTCTAAGGTTTGAAATGTCGAAATTATAAATAACATCAGCTGCATAATTCATCATTCTTTTCTAACAAAAATCTCAGTAAACAACACCTTAACTAACTAACTAACTAACCATCACGCCGTTTCCCCGCAGGGGTAGGCAGAGAGGACGGACCGCCAAACAACTCGATCTTGGCATACACTTCTTGCTTCATTCACATTCATACAACGCCTCATACATTCTCTTCTGTTATTCCGACTTCTTCGGGCGTCCCCGGCTTTTTCTTCCATTCACATCATTACTTATTGTGGAGATATTTAAACCACTGTTAACAACGAGAGTGTTTTTTTTATCTAACGAGTAACAATAACTAATCCACGTCAAGATATTATCGGCATATTCAGTCTATCCATAAAGCCCAAGATTTACAATCATGGGTCAGATCGAGGACTTACTGGCGTGGACATTGGTCCTTCGAGCCGAACCGAGAGATTGTATATATGTGGAAGGAAGTAGAAATATTAGGAAAATTGAGGTATTCGAGTTATTGTATTATTTATGATATTATTAATTATTGCTAAAAGTTAATAATGTCTTTCCGCATATCTCGAAATCTTGTCAAGTCTAATCCTAAGAAAACGGCAAACTTTTACATTACTTAGCGTTCATTCAGGTTTGATTCAAAGTACCCATCAATGTTAGTTTGCAAATTGTTTATTCACATGATTAATAATTTTTTCTACCCAGAACATTCTATTTCCGATAGATATACCAAGAAACTCAATAACAAGTGCAGATTGGCAGAATATTGTAGACATTTAATCAATTGGAACCAAAACTGCTCAACACTATGCAACCTCGAGGTTTTTAACCATTTCTAGCGCTGTTTAGTCGAATTTCGAGCGAGGAAGCTCATGTCCAACTTAGAATATGTTAACAAAGTGTTTTTTTGTCTACTATGAAATGTCAGTCTTTGCCTACTGATTTGTACAAATCCAGATTTATTTGTATTTTTCACACCACACAAGAGTCCCCAGCTGTTCCTAATCGTCTGAAGCCAGTGAGACTACGGCATCCCCAATTGCGGTATGTTGTGAGGCTGAAAGTATTGAGGAGGGAAAGGAGATGGTAAAGAGGAAGGTGGGGAAGTCCGTGACTGTTCAGATCTGGTCACCAAACACGGCTATAGCCACTTCTAGGAACGTTTCGATTCTGAATGGTGGTCTTTTATCAGGTCGACAGTATCTACCACTCTGAAATGTGCCTCAAATATACAACATGTTATTTTTAATGAATAAATTCTGAAATACCACAATTTAATAAAATAAAATTTACTAAGCACGCCGGGATTGAACCGGCGACCCCCGGATTCGTAGCCAAGGATCGTAACCACTCAACCACGGAGACCGTCAAAATTATATTAATATGTAGATTTATTATAACGTTTCTAGGAAAATCTCGCATTAAAATGCAATGTTTTTGTCATTGAGAGGATGTCTAGTAACTAATTGACGTTGTTCAGATTTTGTTGGATCGTAGGACAGGGGATGAGATTGGCGGCGTGAGGTGTAATTGCCTTATGCAAATGAACACTGAAAGCGAAGAGGGTTTATTAGGCGAAAAAATAGTATTCAAATTGCCTTTGCCACGTGAAATTGACGTTAATAAAATAAGCAATGAAACAAAGGAATCTACGAATTAAAAATCGTTGTATTACGAAGTCACGACTACGTTAAATTTATGTTTTACTATAAGGGACCGGAAATTGCATCCATTCACATGTGTCTAAAATATTTCTACATCAAAGTTTATAAAGTTAAATTTTGCAGTTTTAGAATTGGTGGGTACTTCATCGTATTTCAGAGTGTCCTTTGTGCGTATACAGTTCTATTTTGATTCGAACGTTCAAGAAGAGGGAAGAATTGACATGAAGAAGCAAGAGGAGGCTAGAATAGTGAGAAGAAGCAAGAAGAGGGAAAAAAGGAGCAATAAAGAGAAAGTCGAGACTATAATAGACAATAAGAACTAATAAGAGGCTATAAGAGACTAGAAGAGCAAAGAAGAGCAAGAAAGGCCACGACGAGGCACGTAGATACAATAAGAGACCAGGAGAACCAAGAAGAAGGTAGAAATGGTCAGAAGATCTAAGAAGAACCAAGAAGATGCGAGAAGATACTAAAATAAAAGACTAGAACACAAGCTTGAGGCAAGAAGAAACAGAAAGCAAAACTAAGCGGGAAGCGAGAAACGAAAACCAACGCTCAAACAATTCCTGTATTTCTACCTATCCTAAATTCCAAAATTTGACTTATTAGGCCGCCATGTATATCAGTTGATCAAATTACAACCTCCTTCCTATCAACAGAGCACGTATTCCAAGTCCTAATAAAACAGTGTCCACTGGTATATCGGTCGCACCAGAACAGGAGTGCTCCTGGCTGGGGTGGTACATTAGTATTGTATCGTATCAAAGTTTATAATTCACGTATATTATTGTTCAACGTAGTTATTATATAAACGTTATAGTTGTTACAACATATATTTTGTATTACCTTTATTTGCAAAATGTTCAATTTGATTTGTGACTTTGGTGAGTAAACATTATTTTCGCTATATCCACATGTATATATGCTGACAACTTTCAATTTTGTAGTGGACAAACGTAAAAGTGCCATGATTGATTTGACACCGCAAGTAATGCCTTGTGACGACTATTACTATCTCTTAACCGATAAAACATTCATTTGAAAATTTTATTTCATTCCAAACATTTATTTTTTCAAAATATTTATAAATAATAAAGTTCTTAAGTAGGTACCTACTTGTGTTTTCCACTTTGAAAATATTCTACCCAAACAAACCTATTTTTTTTTAATATGTAATCTGTAGCTACCAAAAGTGGTATATCTATGGGCCAAGTTCAGTACAACGTGGCGTGTTCATTGTTTTTAATACGTTATAGCAACAGTTTTACATATTGGATTTCATTCAAACTACTGTCTAAACCTTCCCGGCACTAATAAGAACAAAATGTGCTATTTTCAACGAAACCGGTCCAGTAATTTTCTATAAAATCGAGGACAGAAACACAGACAAACACTCATTTATATATATATAGAATGTTTACTCGAATATATAGGTTTACCCGAACAAACTTGCACATTCTGGAGCATTATCCACCAAGAATGATTTTTTTTTTAAATATAACGAAGATTGTCATCATTTCGTAGATCAATTAGTTCCAGCTGAGCTTCTACTAGCGCATTTTCAACCTCAATTCCAAAGGGGTTATTAAATAAATCTAAGAAAGTAGATATTAATTCGAAGATTTTGTTCAAATAAATTAATTTGAAATCAGTTTCGGGCTATGTAAAATGAACTGGAAAATCAAGCATTCAGGGAATCGTCATTGATGTTTCGACTGAAAAGTGTTCCTATATAAATAAAAAACGTCCCAAATGAATAATTAAGTTGTTAAGCGGAATTTTCATTGATGTTGAAAAGATTAGTGTGATTTTGTCAAAGAAAATACAGCCCTTTAACATTTCTATTAATGTTTTAGAACGCCCCTCGTTGAACCTTGAACTAACTGGCAATTAACAATTAATGCTGTACTTTTATGTATAGAAGAAATCATTCAAGGAAAACTAACTGGTCATGGAAGTGTAAAGTTTTTCCGGAACTACGCTGAACGTTATAACGAATGGAAAATTTCACCAAAAAAATATGTATATAATAGTTAGTTTGTGCCTAAACTGTTGTAGGTATGTGGAAAATATCCACATTTCCTGCGAGGGAATTAATTAACCTAGTAAGTCTTCCCAGGGGCATCACTATTGGTAAGTTAGTTCTGTACTTGGGAAAAAACACAAGTCTGTGTTGGCGGCCTCGCATGAAATTATCAGGGACATAGAATCCTATTAATAATACACCGTTCACGTGTTTATAAACCATATAGAACTAAGGCTGTAGATAGCCAGCATTCCCGATATAAATGCTATTGGAAACAGCCATAGGTAAAAACCTGTGGTGTTTTAACGAGAAACTATTTTCCATCCTATATTTCAATTAAAATAATGCTATGTACCGACTAAAAATTGAAATCAAGCTTAAAATTTTCCACACCTGGAATAATAATAATGTTTTATTATCTTCTTTTTTTATAACAAATAATGATATCCTCAATGTGATTTCCTGTGCTGAGTAAATTTCATTTACAAAATATGAAATTAGTTTTATTTGATTTTTAAATTCATTTTTGTTGTTGTAATTTTTAAAGGAGAGTGGGATTTTTTATAGAGTTTAGTACCATATTATTAGTTTTTTGTCCAAATGTTGTGTTTGTGGTTCCTCGTTGGATGTGTTTTTGTCTCTGAAATCTAGTGTTTCCAATATGTGCGATTGTTGTTATTTCTTAATTTTTGTATTTATTAATGTAAATTAGTATTCTTTTAGAGTATAATTGTTTTAGTGACATAATGTGTTTAAGATTATCCAAATATATAGATATACAATCCAAATAGACGTTTTATCCAAATTAATTATAAGCGAATTCCGATGAAAGTATCGCCCTGGTGATGATGTCTTTATAATAGCCAAATCTGAAGAGCCGGTTGCTTCAAAACCGTTTTCTTCCCCCTTTCCTCATTTTTCTAATGTCCCTCAGCCTCACAAAACAAACACATTAATCAAATTAGAGATGCTACCACTTTCCCTCTCCGAATTAGATAAAAAAAACATCAATCAAATGACTAATTAAAATCTTTCCTTTGTCTAAACTTTTAAATGTTTATACCACTTTTAATTGTGGCCTGCTAACGTAAAGCCGGGTTATTCTCATCTTAAAGGCGGACTTTATCAAAATTAGTTTTCTTAAGGCGATGCAATGGGAAGTAACGCAAAATCGTGTGTTTTCGGTTTGAGAATTGTTGGCCTAGAAATATCATAGATGATTGAATTAAATACTGCAAGTAGATCACACCTTGGCTTTTCATTTAACCGTGGATTTTTTTTGTATGTCTTTTTATAAGCCTAGAAAAAAATAAAGCATGAGACATTAAAAAAATGTTTAAAGCGCAAAATCTCCTACTTATGAACTCCTTTTCCCATACTTTCGTATTGTTCATTGTGATAAATTAAGTTTTTTAGAATATGACCGTAAAACATTTTAATAATTATGTCTGAGCTTTACAGAATAGAATAAAACACGCATTTTGGTGATGTTTTTTTTGCCGAAATAGAAACATGCGGCTGATGTACAGCGGGATTTTCAACCTTGTCGCCACCTGCATAAGGAGCGCGTGATTTCGTTAAGATTTTAACCGGTGGATGGCCTTAAGCCAAAATTTCACATACATTTTTTTCCGCACAAGAGTAACAACTGCTCCCAACCGTCTGGAGCCAGTGAGACTATGGCATCCCCAATTGGGGAATGGTGTGAGTCTGAAGGTACTGGGGAGGGGAAGAGGAAGGTGGGGGAACCTGTCTATTCAGATCTGGTTACCAAACACGGCTAAAAGCCATTTCAAGCAACGTTTCAATTCTGAATGGTGGTCTTTCACCAGGGCGATACTGAAAGTATCTTCCACTCCGGAACGTGCGCAAATATAATATATATCATTTTTTAAATAATTAATTGTGAAACAGCACAAATTAATTAAATAAAATTTACTTTCGCAGATTTGAACCGCGACCTTCGGATTCGTAGTCGAGAGTCTTACCCCTCGACCACGGAGGCCGTCAAATATTTAAATTGGAAGCCAAAGAAAGCATGGCATTGTTAGGCTAAACATTTCAAACGACACTCTACGATACAAGATAATACAGTCGCAAAAAGTAACTTCAAAGCAATTGTGTTTATTCAATGACTCAGAGAAAGCTTTCAGGAGTAAGTCCCGGGAAACCAATTGATTGTTTGTGGTCTCCTAATTAGTATAGCGTAATATAAATTGAAGTCCACTCCAAGGCAACCCAAGAAAATCAATTTATTTATTCAGGTCGCAAGCAGTCGGTGCGTTTTGCCACATAGGTACCTAAACAGTTGTCACTGTTAATACAATGTTATTCTGCTCTCATATACCTAGCATATACTCGTAGTTTGTCAATTTTAGATCTAGCCTCCTGAATAATTGGTATGCATAATAACCAGTGAAAAAAATTATCACTTTAAAAATATGTATTCATTTAGATCAGCTCACGCTGATTCTGAATATATAACTTTTATATATAATTATACGTAGAATTTATAGATCGTTATTTAAAAATGTATAACAAATCATCTCATAAAAACACATTATTATGTAGGAACCATTTCATTTGGAACATCTGACGTCACGTGCGCATTCTGTTTTTGGATTAGTATGAACATTTTTGTTTTTCGATTTTGTTTTGTATTTTAATTAAAATAACAGTGGAAGATAGAGAAAATACATTTAAAAATACTCGAGCTAAGGGACGAAAGAACTTAGTAGAAAAAAAATGATTAAACTAGAAATATGTATATTATATAGGTATATACTCGTACGTACCTACAAATAATATTAGTTTAAATAAATATATCAAAGGTGATAAGTAAACATATAAAAAGTAGACGATTTACTGTTGGATTATAGTAACGGAAACAAAGAAAATAAACAATTAAAAAGAAAAGAAATATTTCGAAGATCCATCAAAAGTTTTTAGAATAGAGGAAGCGTGTTGTCAGTTCAAATATTGAAACATTACTAGGACTATCGACTGATAATACTTAAACTTATAATTTTGGTAGTGGCATGTGGTTACCTAACTATAACATAATAAATAAAATAATAATAATTATTATTTAGTATTAGTAATTGGTCTAAATAATAGTAAACAGTTATAGGTTTATGTACATGCAGCGCGTTATATGTAGTACACAAGTATAAGCAAAAGAATTATTTTATTAATTGATAAACTAAAGTTTTTAAGACAAGATTTTTGTGCATAGCGCAAAGGGTAACAATTATTTTTATAAACAATAATTATTAGCCTGAAATTTATTATTTGAATGAATTATTTGGGTTTTGCGATAAGCCGACGTAGCTCAACGGTAGAGCATCTGACCGGCAATCAGAAGGGTGCAGCTTCGAGTCCTGTCGGCGACATTTATCTTTTCTCGGAAGGTTTTTTTCAATTTGGATGAGTGTTTCAGGCTAATAATTATTGTTTATAAAAATAGAATTATTTTATTGTTATTCGTTGACAAAACGAGTTACATACGTAATATGTAGGTACGAGCAATAATATTATTTTTATGTTAACAAAAAATTAGTATAAATTCGATTACCGATTGAGTATGATTATTGTCACAATTAATGATCTAAAGTATTCGAGTGACTCGAAGATACGAGTACATGCGGAACATAGCATTAAGAAATCAGTGGTACCAAACCCAAATGGTATATGTATTCAACAAACACAATCACAATTAAATAAACAATGTAAATAATTCGCCCTTTTGATATTAAAATTTAATATTAGAAAATTTGGGAAAACGCGTAGGTATTGTTCAAACATGTCTCATCCTCGCCAGTTATTAGATCAAAATGCTCGTAATGTTTTTATCAATATAAAAAAAAACACAAATATTGTACGCTCTACTCCATCAAATATAAGATTAAACTACTTACTGCAAACATTCAATATTCTTGTTTTAGCGATGTAATCAACTCGCAAAAGCGTGAAGTGTTTATTCGTCCATGAAGTTAGTAGCAGAAACTGCGCTTTAATGTTATAAGTAAATTTCACGAATTTGATGGATTTCATGTATAAGTTACAATTAATTTAATGGTTCCGAAAAGCCATACTCGCCTCTATGCATTCTGACATCATGTTCATAAAATGCCGCGAGTTATTTATTATAGGTGTTTCGTATAGCTCGAGTTCACCCTGACGAGCAACTCTGTTGGGAGTCTTTTTAAAAAGATGGCCAAGGTGAAGCGTGGAAGTTAAGTACCCACGTAAAGAACTGGGAATGGTCAATCAATTATTATTTCAATAAAAAAGGATATGCATGATATAATTATGCGTACCAATTATACAGGAGGCTAGATCTAAAATTGACAATCAACATTTACGGAACATATCTTAATATTAGTGTATATTCAACTGTACTTGATATTAAATTAAAATCTATAAAACGACCGCTCTCAAACTAGATAACTTAAACCACCTTTCCATCTACTCTAGTCCTTTGTAACTTTATCCCACTCCTATGTTCCCATCCACCCTCCCCTCCACCCTCCCCTCCACAGACTGACATAGTTTAAGCTAACTGATGTAAAACTGTATATTGTCACACTTTATTCATAGTATTTATCACCATCAGTAGAAAATTTATAATCGACATGATTTATTGTTTTTATTGTTATATACTCGTATTTGTAAATTACGGATTTGCTGTTAATTTTCCCTAAAATAAATAAATAGGCATTATGAAATTATAAAATAATATGCAAAATTACTGCCTCAACATAGGCTAGCCTAGTGAGACGGGTTATGTGAAATTTCAACTTATAACAATGCATTTCTGTTCTTTATATATTACCTACTGTTATTATATTATTTCTTATTTTCCTTTTTATATACCTACTTTATAAACGAGTGTACACTTACATTATTATATTATAAATGTATTTTAGTTGTAGTTAAACTTAATTACAATAAAGATATTATTATTATTAACTAGGATTCGTTGTACAACGGGCCCCTAACCTACCTAGAAAGGCTTGAACAATACATTCCACTATAAAATGTGTTCTTGTTAAAAGTATAAAACACTGAAAGAATTAATTAAAATGGGATAATGGTATTAGGGGTGGCAGTTTGAAGCCAAAATGCCCCTTGTCGTCCGGCCAAATAACAGCGCATAATATTATGTTAAATCCCGAACAACTCTAATCCGGGATAATGGTAAGACTCTCTAATGCCACAGATTGACGCAAATAAATAGTTAATCATTGTATAAAATAATATTAACCATCCCTAAACCAAACCGAAAAAAACCACAGGAAACAAAACGGTATCAGTCGCATCTGGGAATCGAACCCAGGACACTTTACGCCATCTTCATCAATATTATCCTGCATAAATCCAGAAATCCATAGATTCGAAATGTTGCTTGAAATGGTTTTAGCCGTGTTTTGTTATTATAATTTAAAAAATTTTAAAATGTTGTATAATTTTAAAATTTCTAATTTGTTATTATAATTTCATTCTTTTGATTTAAATAAAGATTTAAATTTTTTACAAATGCAACCGGTTTACAATTAGATAAATTTGAAATTAGACAAATAAGAAAAAGCGTAAAGAGTGAATTAAATTAAAAATAAATACTAAAATATTGAAAAAAAAAATATTTTGAATTTATTTTCGTATTAATATTAATAATAAAAATATTTTCTTTTTTAATTTCTAATTTAAATTTGTTATTCAATGTTTTATAATAATTTTTTATTAAAATTTTTGATTAATTACTTAATAATAATATTAATAATTGGATTACTTCTGTAGCGCCGTTTTCGTGGGAAAATCACCTCAAGGGCGCTACCTACATCAATCAATTTTTGTTTATGTTTATTATTATTGTTTTTTATGTTTATCATTTGTCTATACTTGACATTATTATTTTTTAGTATTCTGTATATTCCTGATGGGGAAAGCATAGCTTTCGAAACATGTAGATTTGATGTCTGTGTGGTGATAAAGTGGTGAATATAAAGTAATTTTTTATAATTTTTTTTAATAATATTGTTACCATCGGTATTAGTCATTCCTCTGTAGTTATGAAAATTGAATAAACTTTTTCTGTTTGAGATTTCTAGGTAAATGTAGCTATTGTTTTTGCTTGAGATATTTTAAAATGTATTTATTTTAATTCAATTTGTAGAAATATTTTTAACATTACGGATTTTTAATCTACTTAATTATAATTGTACAGTTTTTTAAAGTGTATATGCAAAACCCTATTAATGCGTTATAGGATATTGATCCACGGTATTTAGGAAGTACGTAGCTCTCCCCACAGGTGAGCTCAAGAATAAGTTTGTGCGGAGGTTGTGGTGACGTCATCGAGAGTGAGATTCTGTTCATTATGTTACCGTTAAGTAAAAGAAAACTATTTTAGTAGAGCAATACTTCTACGTGTCTCTAAGGAGTGTTAATTGGTCATTCCTTAGATATAGACAGATGGGTATAGCCAAGGATCTCGTTCTCAAAAATTTCTTGTGAACTCTTTTAATGCACAAAATGTAAGTTAGTTCGTGTGGGGCCAAATGATAGAATTCGACTCCAATACACTTAACACTGTCGTGTTGTATAAATAACTCAGTGTTTGAGTATAAAGTGAATACGAATTTCCATTTACGAATCCTAGATGTCTGTATGTTCTGTTTATTTAATCGCTGATGTGTTTTGGTAAAAAGTTAATTTATTGCCTTAAATAAGCACTATAGTTTATATCATGAGCTATAGAGCTATACATTGTCAAACACACGCCATGTCCATTTTTTTTTTTGGTAAAAAATGGTAAATAGAGTGCTGAAATCAGGGACGGCCTCCATGGTTGAGGGGTAAGGCTCTCGACTACCAATCCGAAGGTCGCGGGTTCAAATTCCGGCGTTCACAAGTAAATTTTATTTAATTAATTTATGGTGTTTCACAATTAATTCAATAAAAAAATAATATATAGTATATTTTGCGCACGTTCCAGAGTGGAAGATATTCTCAGTATCGCCCTGGTGAAAGACCACCATTCAGAATTGAAACGTCGCTTGAAATGGCTTTTAGCCGTGTTTGGTGACCAGGTATGAATAGTCAGTTATTTTCCCCACCTTCCTCCTCCCCCTCTCCTTCCCCTACCCATGACCTTCAGCCTCACAACATTCCCCAATTGGGGATGCCATAGTTTCACTGGGTTGGGAGCAGTTGGGACTCTTGTGCGGTATTCATATAAAAAAGGCGAAAACGAGTAGCAAAATTATTTAGCCGCTAGATGTAAATGCTTAGGGCCGGTATTTCCGTATATTAAGGAATGTCATCAATCGGCTTATCTTGTCACGGTTTCTACCATAGAGCAACTACCAAATATCTCTCATAGCGTGCACAAAAGCAACTGAATTTCTGGCCCTTGGTCATAGGTTGTGCGATAGATTAGGTGGAGATTTAATTTATTTAAGTTCACATGGGTTATTTGATAAATTCCACAGTGGATTTGAGTTGAATTTCACTATTATAATGTATCTGTCATTAACAATTATTTTAATTCTTATCGTGAGATATCGCACCTAGAAAGAAAACATGGAATATAAAAACGGATTGTTGAAGATAAAAAAGAAAACAAAATATTTCTTATATCACCTGATTTCACCGAAGATAAAAAAGGAAAACAAAAAATATTTTATTTATTAAGGTAAATTATACGGAAATGTTTTCAAGATAAGAATTGTTACCTTATTAAAAATATTTAAATGAAAATAATGAAATATTCGACGATATCAGGGCGAATGAATTGAATTTACTACAATTAAATGCCACATTTTGTGAACTATTTTCTCAACCGGTTGTTTTCGATACAAAGATTTATGGGAGTATGTATTTAAGGTGACTCGATAGTTGATCCCTCCGACAGTTGATCCCTCGACAGTTGACCCCCCGACAGTTGTCCCCCCGACAGTTGATCCCCCAACAGTTGATCCCTCGGACAGTTGATCCCCTTAAGGATTATTTCTGCTGTACGTCCTAATTTGTAAAGTAAGTACGCAAAGGGGATATGCAGCCGAATAACCAAAGTCGATATACTTATATCTGCAGGCGTCTTGAGTGGAAATCCGCTACATAAAATATTTTTTACTGTACTAAGAATCGACAGATTTATCATGCCAGTGGCGGTCGTGACTTTTGAGTGAGCTAGAGTGCTAAGATTGAAAAATACGACGTTATTGATGTTGTTGAAGCCGAAAATATATTTATTTTCGGCTTCAACACTTTAGCTCACTCAAAAGTCACGAGTCGCCACTGTCTTTAGCTACATTACAATAAAGAATTCCACACACACCATACAAGACAGAAAATAAACAAATCTCAAGTACAAAATAGTTTACTGTTTAAAGGCATCAAAATGTATAGCTTACTTCCCAATGAAATAAAATGTATAGCTTACTTCCCAATAAAATAAATGTATAGCTTACTTCCCAATGAAATAAAATGTATAGCTTACTTCCCAATGAAATAAAATGTATAGCTTACTTCCCAATGAAATAAAATGTATAGCTTACTTCCCAATGAAATAAAATGTATAGCTTACTTCCCAATAAAATAAATGTATAGCTTACTTCCCAATGAAATAAAATGTATAGCTTACTTCCCAATGAAATAAAATGTATAGCTTACTTCCCAATGAAATAAAATGTATAGCTTACTTCCCAATGAAATAAAATGTATAGCTTACTTCCCAATGAAATAAAATGTATAGCTTACTTCCCAATGAAATAAAATGTATAGCTTACTTCCCAATGAAATAAAATGTATAGCTTACTTCCCAATGAAATAAAATGTATAGCTTACTTCCCAATGAAATAAAATGTATAGCTTACTTCCCAATGAAATAAAATGTATAGCTTACTTCCCAATGAAATAAAAAATGTACCCGTATTATAAGCATACTCAGAGAAAGATGTAGAAATATTTTATGAAATAAGTATTAGAAATAAGCAGTATGCAATCCAAATTTTAAATAAATAAATAAAAATATTTAGTGACTCTCTATGAATATACTGGTTCTCCCGATCCGTATGATTTCTACCTCCCCTTTTAATTTTTTTTCAACTTACAACACACTTCAATTTCGGTGGGTCATAGTTCCACTGGCTCCG
This sequence comes from Halesus radiatus, assembly GCA_022606495.2. Lineage (NCBI taxonomy): Eukaryota > Metazoa > Arthropoda > Insecta > Trichoptera > Limnephilidae > Halesus > Halesus radiatus. The sequence continues at coordinate 76,599 of JAHDVE020007340.1, read as the reverse complement.
GACAATGGAGAGTGGAAGTGAATTAAAAGATTGTTAACGAAGAGCAACATCATGAGATCCCTAAGGCGTATATGTGTAAAACCATGTATTAACGTATTTGGAATGAGGATATCAGAATGGACAAGATTAAGAAAGATACGCTTAGGTAGTTTGGACATGTTAAGAGGATGGAATAGTAAAGAAATATCAGATATGACGATCAAGTAGAACGAAGAACTCGTCAGGGACGCCTAAGAAAGACATGGCACGATTAAATCAAATACTTGAGTCAGGTCAGGTGTAGAGTCGGAACCACAGATGAGTATATATAATGTGGGCGAAGCTAGGGGTGGGTTCATGTGGTTTTCCAGCACTCCTGTGTATCCCTGTGGGGAGTTAATGTGATGGTTAGTTAGATGGGGATGCGATGCGGTGGAAAATATTTAAATCAACTGGACCTAGAATATAAAGAGGCTGTGTGAAGATAGATCTGATTTGCATTTTGAGAAAATGGGTAAAATACACAACAATTAGTCTCGAATGATTACTTCCAACCTTTGAGAGAAAGCTGCTAGAAAAAAATACAGAACGTACAGAGACAATCGATAATAGCGAACGAAAAACAAAACAAAAAAACGTTATTGCCTATCGGCGTATATTAAATAAATGCGGCTAGGTTATAAGGTAATGATTTTAGAAATTCCACGGTTACAATTTTCATAATTTTGTGTTTGATGATCTAAATCAATATCAAAGTCAAACCGGTCTCTTTCGTAAGTTGGACCTGTAGTTCACACAACATTAACCAATATAACCTACAAAAAAACTCTCCAATCTTCCAATTGGCTTACTTTTATTGTCTCAGCGTAGTGTTTTTCAATTAGATCTTTTAAGTGTGTAACTTTTTTCTAGAACGCAGAATAGTTGCGCAAAAATATCTCAGTCAATTGCAATTAACATTTGCTAACTTGAATGGTTTTAGCGCTTCAGATTTAAGTAATTTTCATGACAACCATTCGTACATTAGCACAAATTAGCACACGAAACCCGGACTTCATGTAACTAATATTACCCAATCGTTAAACACACTAATTACAGACCACTTAACATCTATCAGCATTAATTCATTGATCGACGTAAAGTTTTTTCAGCTTTCAAAACGTGTGATATCAAATATTACTAATATAAAACCCTTTACGTCGTGTCGTTGAAATCCTGAAAAAAATTAAAACATTTTGTCTTTATATTAACGACATTCTACACTTCATTATTTTTTCATAGCAGTAATTTTAAATCAACAGTACCCACGAACTTGGTAAATGTTTTGATTGTTTCTTCGATTAAAAACCAAGAGTCATTATTTTCTTTATTTTTAAGATGTCACTAATCAAAAATTACCATCAATTTTTGTAAATAATGAAGTGTTTAAGCATTTTGCGTAAACAGGTTTATTTAATAATGTGATTCGAAACCAATATAACGATCTTTATTATTTTGATTGAAGACGTAACCTTTAATTGGTTGGATTTAAAGATTTGCCTAAAATTTATAATGCTGGAAATATAATTTTATAAATCAATCATTAGCATATCCATGTAAAGAATATTCAATTAACATATCAATACGGTTCCCTTCCCCTTCTCCTTCCCCTTACCGAAGATACCGATTGGCGTCATTATTAAAAATGATAGCATTTTTCTGATGTGCATAAAAAGATCAATTTCTTAGAAATATGTGTGCAATTTGGCTAAGAGTGATAAAGCTGGATTAATCCGGTATCGTTCGACAGATTTTGGTAAAAACTGTACCATTTTATCAAATAATCGGCAGGAAATTGCTGAAATTGTTGACGAATGTCTGGATTTTAGGCGATTGATACGTTTTTGATGCTATAAAGACAGGATTATAACATATCAGTAAACAATGATAACTTGAACATTTCCTAACAGGGAATTAATTACAAATCTTTAAATGCTTTTTGTGAGGCGTTAAAGAACGATGTCTTGTTTTGATTGCAATATTCAACTTGAATTTTGCTAGTGGCATTGTTTGTCATGACCAGGATTATAATCAATTTTCACAATAATTTCAGCGAAAATTGGGATTAATATTGAAGCACGTCTCTGATATTATGTAACTAATTTAAAATTATTTTATAAATCAATGTTCATTAACATGGCGATGGAGTATGAAAAAAGACTACACTCGTATTACTAAAAATACTAACACAGATTTACTCCAAATTCCTGTAACTCATACTACTTTTGGGCAACGGAATTTTAAGTATTTTGCGATAAGAATTTTCAACATTCTTCCAGTTAGCATAAAAAAACCTGATTCATAAAAAAAAAATTAAACACAATGTAAAAAAATTGGATTAAAAGTAATGATAGGGCATTTACTAGTGCACTCACCTAAATTCGAAGTTTTTGATTTAACCATTTACGGAGCATATCTTAAGATAAGTGTATATTCATAGGTATTATAAAATTATAAAATGATACGTAAAATTACTGCCTCAACAGCTCTCAACAGGTCTCATTAGCTAAGTTGGTTAGGCGGTTACCCCGGATAGGTAGAGGTCCTGGGTTCGAGTCCCAGATGCGGTTGAAATCTTTTTAATTTCTGTTGTTTTTTCGGTTTCGTGGTTCATGTTGGGATGTGTTAATATTATCTTCTTCAATGATTATATATTATTATTATTTATTTAGTATCAAGTGTATGTTTCAAATTTAATATACTTGTTGTTATTTTGGCGTTAAACTTTGTTTCATTGCCTGAAAAAATAAGTTTTAATAGTGTTAATGCCATTTTTTCTTTATTGAAATGAGATGTCACCTATATACACACATATGTCATAAATAATACAATTAAATGCATACATTGCAGATCTTGAAATGCACAGCGTGTTACAATGAAAAATACTTCTATATTCGACACAATCTGACACATCATATTAATTCATTATTTTGGTTAGTCGAGGGTTCTGAAGTTCAAATCCTTGTCACTGCTAATCTGACATTATAAGCTATTTATGAAATTCTCACTGATGTTAAAGTGTTGGCTTTTGGAAAGTGACCTTGTGTATTGATGGTAACAAATCGAAGAACGAGCTGATGGCCATACCGAAAAGCGTATTCCAGAAGTGCTTCGAGGATTGGAAGAAGCGCTGGCTTAAGTGCATTATATCTGAGAGGGATTACTTTGAAGGAGAGAAAATGGATATTGACGAATAAATAAATACTTTTCGAAAAAATTCAAAATTCTCCTTTTCTTTTGAACACACCTCGTATAACTTCTTGGTAGCTGCGGGGACCTTTAAGATTATTTAAGCGATGCTATTATAAGTCACTGTAACAAAATTACATTACCGTTTTTTATTTCTTAATTTGTTTAATACTTGCTGATATTTTTATAATATTATTTAAAAAGATATTATGTAATTGAAGTCTATTATCTTTACAATAAAACCGTTATGCTGTTTTCATATTTAAAAAAAATATATTAATATTGTTCTATTATTGCGCTACATTTATATGATGATTGTTATTTATTGTTGTATTATATAATATTGTTGAACTAAAGTTCTACAGTCAAGATATTTGCAGTGGCTTAGTGGATACAAGTTCCCACTGTATGTAATTAATATTGCAATAGAAAAAAGTAATACGTAAACATTATTATTCTAATAGACTAACGTACGATAATAACATGGGAAAATGTTTCTAGTTGGACAGTCAAAAGGCAAATTGGCATTTTTTATGCTTTTTTACTAAAGAATATGATAATAAATATTCTCTTGAGAATGAACTGACTTTTCTACACATTGATTCACATAAATCGATTGAATCGAAAAAAATATAATGACCATTCAATAAAAAAATATCTAATACTTACGGTAAAAGAGGCAATGAAGAAATTGGAAACAAACAACAGACAATATTATAGAAGATACGCGCCAACAATATGAAGTGTCTCAGCCAATAATGAAGTCATTATTTCCCATCTTTTGTGTTATTTTTAGGTTTCCTCGCGTACCTCGGCAGTCACCAGTTTATTGGCTTTATCGTCAGGTAGCGGGGGTGCTTATCGATAAAATTTCGGTACGTTCATTGTTTGTTTTAGGTAAGTACGTGACTTTTCACGATTTTCCGAAACAAAAACATTAAGGGTTGTACTTTCTCAAATTAAAAAGATTAATCTTGATTAATGTTAGATTAGGTCTAATTATCAAATTTACAGATTTTATGTTATTTTACGTCTTCAAACTTTCGGCTAATTTTTTTTCTCACATAAGGATGTCGGAAAAGATATTTTTTAAAACTACATTCATTCAATACAACTTTTATACTAGCGACGCGGAAGCTGTTTTATCTATCAACGCATCGAACTCGACTCGATTTTATAGTATATATTTTTAACTTTAAAAAATTCTCCTAGAATACAAAAATATATTTTATTCACTTGGCAAGGAAACAATATATGTTGATATTATTTGATTTTGTCGTTTCGTCTGTGAAAAAATGTGTCGTCATTGTGAATGCGTAAAAACATAGATTTTTAATGTCATATTACTTTATAATTTCTTCAAACGATTGGTATTCACTTTGTGGCGTCATTATTAATAAATTAATTTAAAAAAATATACTTTGTTTACACCACTTTATAAAAATATATAAATATCTACATGTTTCGACAGCAATGGTGTCATCACCAGGAATATATAACAACTATTCTAAATTTGCAAATCATACTTTACAAACCAATCATTCATTTGATATAAATAAAGGTTTAAAAATTTTACACACAAATACAACCGGTTTACAATTAGATAAATTTTACACACAAATACAACCGGTTTACAATTAGATAAATTTTACACACAAATACAACCGGTTAACAATTAGATAAATTTTACACACAATTACAACCGGTTTACAATTAGATAAATTTTACACACAAATATAACCGGTTTACAATTAGATACATTTTAAATTTTAGAAAGAAGAAAAGCGTTAATAGGGAATTAAATTTAATAAATAATCAAATATTTCTTGAATTTATTTTCATATTAGTAAATTTTTGATTAATTACTTATTTTACCTATTTTAATCAATTATTGTTTATGTTTATAATTTGTCTATTCTTAAATTATTGTGTTCTAATTATTATCATTTGTCTATCCTCGGAATTATTTTTTGATATTCATATATTCCTGATGATGACAGCATTGCTGTCGAAACATGTAGATGTTTATGTCTATTTATAAAGCGGTGTAAAGAATGTATATTTTTAAATTAATTAATTCATATTACTCTATTTATTTACGGAAAATATTAGATTATTTTATTTTCTTCGTGAAGGACACTTATTTCAGCTTTATGAAAATGTAATAAAACCATTTTTGTATGAGTTACGAGAGAAAAGAATCATTTCTCTGAAGTACCTGTTCTGGGGAAACTACTTACTCTATGTATGTACAATTTTAATAAATACGTAAACATATTATCTAGTAAGATAGTACAATTTACAAAAACATAATTTTGCAAAACAACAATGAGTAATTACGAAATTACTGTCAGCTAGCACATGACGCACAACACTCCGTTTTATGGCTGGCTCAGGGCTTGTATTTGGTGGGAACGTGGCACACCAGATGTTAAAAAATACGAAACGAAAATTAAAAAAAGTCAAACTTCCATTGGCATAATTTATTTAGAGAATATACATATTTTATGATTCTCTGTGCTTTATGTTATGTAATAATCTGGAAATGAATTATTTAGAGAATATACATATTTTATGATTCTCTGTGCTTTATGTTCTGGAAATTAATCTGGAAACGGTTTAGCTACAACCGTGCATTCGTTAGTAGACAACGGGTTAGTAGCTGAATGGACAGATGCCTCGGGTTCACCCCAAGGCGTTGTGGGTTCACATCCTGTAGTAGCTAAATATTCCATCGTTGCACAAGCAACATTTTTCGAATATTATATTTTGAGTTAATATTGTAAACAGGCATGGATAAAGAGTTTTTATTTATTTTATTTTATTTCAAAGAAAAATAAATATTTCCTTGTTACGAATAACCCAACAATATTTTAAAATCTCCTACTATCATCACAGTAAGCGGAAGATGTTGTTTATGTCGTGATGGAATACTTAGCCAGTCGAGGAGTTGAACTCACGACACCTGGGTGAGACCCAGACGCAATGGCAACTCAGCCACGGACGGGTCTATTTATTATTAATTTGGCAATTTATTTTGTCGAAAAGTAACGCGTCTCTAGAGACTAATAATTGATGTATATGAAGAGTCTATTTGTTTGTTTTTTATACAAAGCTACAGATTTATTCTGAGCTTGGTGAAATTTTTTCATAATTCACTTTCAAAGCAAGAGGGTCACCATCTACATGAGATTTCGATAAACCACCCCCATCCACTTTTCCCACCCCCTAAAGCAGAGTTTTGATACCGTTCAAAATAAGAGGAAAATTGCTGGGTAGATGTCACAACCTCAAAATTTTACTCCAAACCAATAATAACCCCGGGCAACGTCGGGCACATTTGCTAGTAATATATAATAATAGATCTTTACATGCAGCAAGCACTTTGTGGGAATACATAATTATAATAAATAAAATAAAATAACTTTGTTTAAATTCCACTTTATTATTTTTTCATCCAACCGGTTTCGGTTCAACCTGAACTTTCCTCAGGGGTGAATAAAGTGGAATTGAAACAAAGTTATTTTATTTTATTTATTATATAATAATAGAGTCTGCGGATTCTTTTATAGTACACAATTACAGACCCTGTACAAATCGCAAGTGCGCCCCGCTGTAGAATTTGGCAGCCATCTCCGATCGGGAGCCCCAAAAAAAAAAAAAAAACCCTCCACTCTGCAGAAACGGGCGGTCCGTTTGATAGATTCGCCTATCTTAACAAACGGATTGCAATCTTTGGAGCACAGACGTCAGATGGGAATGCTGTCCTTGTTCTACCGGTATTTTAATGGAAGACGCTCTGAGGAACTAGCGTCATTGAGCCCTTCGTCCCTTGAGCCCACAGTCGAGACATACGCCAAACGCACGCCCAACATTTGTATACGGTTGACATTTATCACATAAGAACGGGTCGCTTCTACGACTCGTTCTTATGTTCAACAACTCGGCTGTGAAATGATCTGCCGGCCTATGTGTTTCTCTCTCCTACAACATGGCTCTCTTCAAGACTCATGTTCACTCCATCATATCCTCTAAAAAACACATAGCATCCCCAAAAATAACACAGGCCTTGAGTTCCCTCAGGGCCTCCTGTGTGGAGTTATTGTAAAAAAAAAGTAATAAATGAATACATTTCTGTAAAATCTTCTTTAAATTCCATTATACCTTGTCAGTATTGCGGTATTTTTGTTTTCCGTCTGCTTCGTATTCAATTTATTTTTCCACGAAAGAATATAATCAACTCCTTCTGCGTGGACCTGCCCTTTCAGCAATTTCCTTCACAAAACAGGCAAAAAATTATTTTGCTTACGTAAAATCGTTACAATTTAGAAAAAACATTTTAGATATTCTTACAAACAAGGACGTTGAAATTTTTTTCGAGCGAATTTTTATACTTTTTGTTCTTATTGAACAATAAACAAAATTGGAACATACCATAATAATGATATATTATAAAGCTCCATGGCTCATGATGTAAATTACGTACAAAAAAAGCTCGAGAGTTATCTAGACAATTTTTAAAACGTCTTAGTCCCACCGTGTGTTTAGAAGAAATACGAGATAATGGCACAAGAGTACCAGCTGCTCCCGACCCTCTGGAACCAGTCAGACTGTGACATCCCCAATTGGTGTATGTTGTGAGGTTGAAGGTAGTGATGAGGGAAAGGAGACGGGGAAGAGGTAGGTGGGGGAAGTACCTGGCTGTTCATATCTGCTTACCAAACACGGCTAAAACCATTTCAAGCCATGTTTTCATTAATATGTCATCTTTTGAATGAAATCAAAATAAACTACCCTTTAATTTTTTCAAAGAAAATAATCCCTCATAAATTTTCCACCATGAAGTATTCGCTTAATTTCATCGTGCAAAGTAATCGTTTTTCGGGAATGTAGCAATTTTGTTTGACCTTCATTTAAAACTGGGGCATGAAGTAAAATCTGATGCATCTCGACAGATAACGTGACCCAGATTGATAGGAACTTACGATCGAGTATTGTTTTGCATATTATTTGATCGAAGAGCTTTTTAGAACGTAAACACAATCTCAGTCAGACTTACGACGTTACGCGGAATAATTCTCGGAACACGTGCAGGGCCGCAACAGCCTTATACGTGGATGAGCAAGGTGTGTTTGCACAAATGTTAAACGTAATCATTACTTTCGGATAATTCATAATGTACAGGTGCACCTACGAGTACGTGCGAAATTTAGGAGGAACGGCTGTTCCCAACAAAACTTAATTTTGGATCTCTGGCCAAAATACCTACCCAAACTGAATTATCTTTTTTTTTTAAATGAATGTTTAGTAAATATCTAGTACGGATTAGAATTATTTTATTTATTTTTGTTTTAAGTTATGAAATATAGGTCAACAAAGAAAACGATTTTCCATGATTTTAGAGGAAATTATTTGGGGGTTAAGAGGAACGGCTGCGCTGCCGTCCTCTTACCCGTTCTTCTAATCCGTATTAGATATTTGCTATACCCTTTGATAAGAAAGAGATCATTACCGAATGATCTCTTTCTTATCTTTCACCAACCGTTGTGTGAGAATTTTTGCCAGAAATCCAAAATTTTGTTTTGTGTGAAACAGGCCGCGCAGCCGTTCCTCTTAATACGGAATCTTAAGTACCTTACCCCCTTTCCATTTAAAATTATAGTGAGTTAATGTTATTTCGACGGATTTGAGTTTGCGTTACTATGTACTTATAGTTGAGTGTTATAATATGTTTTGTTGTGACGTTATTGTGTGTTTTAATTTTCAAACAATAAAAAAATTGCGTTAAAGCATTAATATTATAATATGTGTTACGGTTTAACTTGGATAGCCTTGTAGTTGCTTTGCACAATAATATGCATCCTTATATAAACCTACCCAATTGTAATCCATACCTAATCAATCCATCGGCTTTACCCGCATCATTTTCCACTGTGATTTCGTTCACTACGCATTAATTCGCACCCGCAACCCGCTGCAATATTTGTATTTGTAATTGTGGTGGTATTTGTATTATGTGATTCCGCCGCAGATGAATATCGTGTATGTTTTTTTTATGTTGAACTATTATTAATTATTTATGTGCTCAAGTGCATCGACAGCCAAAGAAGAGGTTTGTGGAGAAATAAGGATCGGGGGTAAGGCTTTGGATCCCATCTTACCCTTCCTATTTTACCTTTGCATATTTGAGCAAGTCAATTATAATTATTTAAGTTGTGATAATAATAATACATGAACCAGCGCACCCAATATGTTGTTTTTATTTAACTTGTGATTTATTTATATTACCTATCTTTTTACATTTCCTCTTTTCCTTTTGATAATTTTTAAAATCAGTAAATAATTTAAAAAACAAAAACACTTTATATGAAATGTTAGAAAAGTTTTAAAAAGTCTTAGAAAAACCTATAGCGTGAACGACATATCCAACCAGATTTTCCTATGAAGACACAACTCTCTAAATTCTATGATGGCTATCAAAAAAACATAATTGGACCAATTTTACGTCGTCTTCATGGTATTATGGGCTTTTTTTATATATTATTTGAGGTTATATAGTATTAATCACCGTATATGTAATTTCTTCTACTCTGCGGGTGTATTTATAGTAGTGTCCTTATGTAATTTTCTACGCCGCTGTAAGACAATAGGCATCCATACCTGTGTACATGATTCAAAGCTATTTTTTACATGTATTCAAGAATTTGGATATAATCTGTACTCCTCACTGCGGCCCTGCGTTCTAGATATTTGTCAATCGCTCCAGTAATGTCTGTAACATTATTGATATTTTATTACCTGTCTCATTCACTAAAATACTAGCGATTATTGTTATTGTCAGACACTTACGTGCGCGATTATCGGTTAATCCATAGCTTCCTGGGCGGTATAAATAAATCACGTGTAAAGTGACAAATAATGATTGCGAATGAGTTGAGTAAATTTACGATTTTACCTTGTAACTTGAAAGGTTCGAGAATTTACAAATGGATGTGTGATTTTTTTATTATAGACGTTAGAAAAGTCTCACTCAATTATTGGTGTAAGACTTTTGCATACTAGACCTAGTGTTTGCGAAAATCTCAAATCGCCATACGAATTGCTCTAGGACTAAATTCTTACTGATATTAAAGTGTTGGCTTTTGGGAAGTGACCTCGTGCATTGATGTATTTTGCTCTATCTTATGTTGCCTTTTAAACAAATATCTACCCCTCCTACTTAAAGTATCGTAACTTCAAAATCTCAACTTCACAAGAGAGTAGTTTAAATAATAATAAATGTTTATTCCGGTATGTGGGGAGGTTAGTGCAGTCCCACACATTCCATACAACAATATACATTCAATAGTTATAAAAGATATACAAAATATATACATACATCACATCGTAAAAATAAATAAATATAAAAATAATTAAAGAGACTGGAGCTGGGTGTAGGTTGAGCATTTGATCATTTTGCACCAAATTTGGGACGTAATTGATAATGAAGGTTCCAAATTTGGTGCAAAACAATAAAAAAAAACTCGACTTAAGAGGAACGGCTGCGCGGCCTGTTTCATACAAACATAAATTTAGATTTGGGGTCAAAATACTCACCTAAACCTAATGATATTTTTTTCATCAAAAAGTATAGTAAATATCCATTACGGATTAGAAGTAATTTATTTATTTTTGTTTTATATTATGAAATATAGGCCATTAAAGGATTGATTTTTCGAGATTTGAGAGGCACCTTTAACAATTATTTGGGGGCTAACGGTGGTTAAAAAAAATTTTTACCCGGTCTTCTTTGAAAATATAATGAAATATAAAATAAAAAAAATTAAAATTAGCATTATGGTGGACTTTAAATTAAATTAAAAACGACCAATTTACGTTGGAATACAAATTTTCCGTATATAATTTAAAATGTAGACCCGATAAAAAACTTTTTTTTTAAATGTTTCATTTATATATTTTTATTTACATAATCATATTTAGCATACGAGGTTTGTTCAAAAGAAAAGGTGAATTTTGAATTTTCGCGGGCTGTGTACATTCGATTATCGATTTTTTTTTGTTATTTTGGTACACATATGTTTATCATATGTTAGCATTATCAGCCATTTTGGATTAGTGGTTTGTTTTTGACAACTGCAAAGATGAGTCACGTTTTTGTGTGTTCTTCGATTTTTTACTTTTGAAAAAAATGGATCAAAGAATATAATAATAATAGTTGGATGACTTGTATAGCGCCGTTTTTGTGAAAAATCACCTCAAGGGCGCTGTACAAATATTAAGTATGTATTAAGCTGTACAAATATTAAGTATGTATATATGTATTAAGTTTTGCGTTAAAAATGGAACAAAATGCTCCAACGCACTTAAAATGTTAACTGTGGCATTCGGCGAATCTACTTTGTCTCAAAAAAGTGTTTATAAGTGGTACAAGCGCTTTACCGGTACCAATGACATGTCTCTATGTAATATCTAGTAAGTTGTTATATACATTTCACCAGGCGGGGTTAGTACAATGCTGGGGAATGATACATGATAAAGTTAAAAAGGTACATGAAATAAGTATATAGTGTATAAGTGTATGTGGCTATGTACGTATGTGTGACCATATACTGGAGAGTTGTAATTGCGCATTGATGTTAAGAGTAATATTTTTCTTAAATGACGGTAGGGAGTCAAAAAATATGTAGAGATTTAGCTTGGGAAAAAGATTATTAAATGTTTGACGAGCACGGGAAATTGGTGAATTTGCTGCAGCGTTTGTTTTGTTGTTTAATGTGTAAAATAGTTCAGTGTGGGGGGTATGTTTCGATGGTATGTTAAGGTAAATTTGAGAGAGGATATGATGAATTAAATTTTTTGCCTGTACGCACCTAACAAGCGTGTGAGAAATGATGTTAAAGGAGCGAATATTGAACATGTACGAGCACATATTTGGAACAAGATTCACTAGTTACTATTTCCGCACAATACACCAGTGGGAAAAAAATAATTCTCAAGCAATTAATATAACTTACCGTGAATTATTATTAATTGTAACAGCAGTTGTATGTAGCAAGTTGTGACGTTTTCCGGGAAATTGGTCGTACTTAACGTGATAGCCGGCGATAGTAACTTCATTAGTTAATGTCCACTAAGTGACCGGCTTCGTGTTACAGGTTTTTACAAATTAACAACTATATGTACTTGGTACTCATTCCACATCATCGTTAATCCAAATAAGGTCTCCCACTGTGTGTGCCGTTTTAATTTCCTCACCATTAAACTACTAACTTTCATTTTTTATTTTTTCATTTCATTGACCGTTTCCTTACGGTGTTGAAATTCCACGAGCTCCGGTGCTGTACATCCAGTGTACAGTGTACACATTTAGAGTTTTGTCTTTTTTAAGTTAAAATGAATAGTTAACATTTCATTTCAATAGCAAATAAATTATTGTATAAATGCTAAAAACAAAGAAAACATATCGGTCATGTATAAAACGCATTATACGTCCATTACTGTTGACGACCGCGCATGGTGGTATGGCGAGCGAAATCCCGCACTCTTTTCGCTCACCACCATACCACTCGGCAAGTTAGCAGCGCACGCAGACACAAGTATACGAGTATATATTTTCTTTAAAAGACGCATTCACTTTATGGCTTCATTATTAATAAATTAATTAAAAATTACTCTGTAAACACCACCTTTTTAATATACACATCTCAACGCGTTTCGAAAGTGAAGCTTTTCCCATCAGGAATATACAGAATACTAAAAAAACAATAATGTCAAGTAATAGACAAATGATAAACATAAAACACAATAATTTAAGAATAGACAAATTATAAACATAAACAAAAAGTCATTAAAGTGGGTGAACAATTAATCAAAAACGTCAATAAAAAATCATTTTAAAACATTGAATAACAAATTTATATTAGAAATAAAAAAGCAATTATTTTTATTATAATTTTATTGTTATTTTTATTAATGATGAGAAAAGCTTCGCTTTTGAAACATGTTGATATGTATATATAAAAAAAGCAATGTTTGCAAAGTAATTTTTAATTATTTTTTTTTCTCAATTTGTCGACATAACCTTTTTATGGTTGCGTTTCTATAAATACTCATATATTGCATTGTAATTTCTTAATCCAATGCACAAATATATTGTGGAGGAATACTTGAAATATGAACTCTGGTGTATTTACTGAGACATTCAAAGAATTAGAGACGAGTCAACTCAATTGATAGTACGAAAGATTATGGCAACATAAGAACATGAACCCCTTTATTGATGATGAGATGAGAACACGTGCTGATATGTTTGCGTAACGGAAAGGTTATTGCCGGGACCGGGATCTTTACTGAATTATCGCGGCAACCTACAGAACTTCAGACCCGCCGTAATCCCCCAAAAGAAATTGTTTTAAGGGGATCCACTTCGTAAAATTCGAAAGGAATCACGCACTCCTTATGCAGGTGGCGAAAATGTTGTAATTTCCGCGTAACATTGGCCGCATGTTTCGATTTAAAAAAACATTTAAAAAATTTACGTAAAAAATTTTCACCAAACGCGTGTTTTATTTTATTTTGTAAAGTTCAGTTATAAATATTAAAATGTTTTTCGGCCATATTCTAAAATACTTAATTTGGCACAATGAACAATATAACAATATAAGTACGAGATTTTGCACTATTAACAGTTCTTTGAAAAGGACTCACAAAAAAAAACTTCTCAGTAAAACCAAAGGGTAAGGAGTGTTCCACTAGCAGTATTTAATTAAATCATATATAATATTTGTAGGCCATCAAATTTTCAAACTAAAACCACATGATTTTGCATTGTTTGGCATTGCATCGCCTTAAATATTAAACAATTCTAACTGTTTCTAGTTTGTATCTAGTTTGATGGTCTAGAGGGCTAAAGGCCTTCACCTCCAACCAGAAAAATTAAGCGAAAATGAGTTTTAAATTACTACGTTACAATAATTCGCAAAAACATCCTTGTCTTGATTTTCACGGTTAATATTCCAGTTCATTCATACGTAATAATATTATAAATGCAAATGAAATCGGATAATTCGAAATGAAATCGCCGGTGTGGTAATGCCACGGTCAAATGCTCGGTTTTTTGGCGTAATGTAATTGTTGAAAATCGACGTTTTGTTTTTATTTTGATATTGCATTACTTCAAGGTGCAGTCAATGTTAATGTTCTCTGATATATAGCTGTCAAACTGATAAGTGAACCAACAAACTTGGATGAAAATAGAGGCGGTAATTTCTGCAAAACGTCAACGTAAATAGACGTGGTATGTTCAGAAAATGTACTCCGCACATAAACAGTCGGATCAAGCACTATACACGATCCATCCTACATATCCCATACAAGAACCCAAAGCCAGCACACTTAGGCCACTCGCTGACGGTCCGGTAGGGAATCGACATTTTGTTTTTGTTTTATTTGACTTATTTGTACATTTAAGTTTACAAAATAACTAATTATAACTCTTATACTATTGCAAATAGATATATAGATAATGGTATTTTAAAAACTAATGATTTTTTGTTGCTTTTACAATCTATTTTAAATTTATTAATTGGTGCAATTTTGATTGGTTCCGGCAGAGAATTATAACATTTCAGCCCTTTATAAAATATATTATTTTGGGTATTGGCTTTGTTTTTTTTTCGGTAGCCAAATTTCCTTACACGTTCTTGTATTATGTCTGTGAATGTCCATGTTGTAAATAATATTGTTGTTGTATCATGTCTGTGAATGTCCATGTTGTAAATAATATTGTTCTTGTATTATGTCTGTGAATGTCCATGTTGTAAATAATATTGTTGTTGTATCATGTCTGTGAATGTCCATGTTGTAAATAATAATGTTCTTGTATTATGTCTGTGAATGTCCATGTTGTAAATAATATCGTTCTTGTATTATGTCTGTGAATGTCCATGTTGTAAATAATATTGTTCTTGTATTATGTCTGTGAATGTACATGTTGTAAATAATATTGTTCTTGTATTATGTCTGTGAATGTCCATGTTGTAAATAATAATGTTCTTGTATTATGTCTGTGAATGTCCATGTTGTAAATAATATTGTTCTTGTATTATGTCTGTGAATGTACATGTTGTAAATAATATTGTTCTTGTATTATGTCTGTGAATGTCCATGTTGTAAATAATAATGTTCTTGTATTATGTCTGTGAATGTCCATGTTGTAAATAATATTGTTCTTGTATTATGTCTGTGAATGTACATGTTGTAAATAATATTGTTCTTGTATTATGTCTCTGAATGTCCATGTTGTAAATAATTTTGTTGGAGAAATATATTGGTAACAAGTTGTTTCTGATTTTATGTATAAAACTCAATACGTTCAATGTCAGCATTTGTTTTGCTGTTAACCAATTTAATTATTCTAACCTTTTAGGTAACTATAAATTACGGGCATATGCAGTAGAGGGGCCAACGGAGAAAGCCTGGTGTGCAATAGGAGGACTTCTTATATATGGATTAACGTGCTAGAACAATTCTTGGAATGTTTTTTTTTTTTACATTCGGTACATTTGCTGGAATTTGACATCATGTCCGGAATAAATAACCTACCCTGGCAGCAATAAATAACCTACAATGAATGTTACGTTCGATGTAGGGCTGAACCTAAAACCTCTTCCCTTTTTGTCTTGTTCGAAGGAATAAATAGCATATCAGAGCAGGGTCTTCACTTGATTTACTTGACATTTTTCGATTTTGGCTTTTCCGCTGTAAATGTGATAACAGAAACTTCAATACCGATAATTTACTGACGGCTACGAAGAACTGCAGACCCGTCAAAAAGTCGATGGAGGAAATATCACGAAACATTTCCTGCATTTTTGCTGCATCCGGTTTATGTCGATTCCCTGCCGAACCGTTAGAGAGTGGCCTAAATGTACCACGTAACATGCACCGTCTCGTACTGCATATCACGCGGTACAAGCGTGCTGGCCTTGTGTTCTTATCAGTGGAAGATACTCTCAGTATCGCCCTGGTGAAAGACCACCATTCAGAATTGAAACGTTGCTTGAAATGGCTTTTAGCCGTGTTTTGTGACCAGATCTGAATAGCCAGGCATTTCCACCCCTTTCTCTTCACCTTCTCCTTCCCTTCCCCAATACCTTCAGCGTCACACTGGCTCCAGACGGTTGGGAGCAGTTGAGACTCTTGTGCGGTATTAATGTAAAAAAATAAAATTGTCATGTTGTCAAATAAATAAATGACACAGAGAAACCAAAACGCCATCTACATGTTTTACTCCAAATACAGTGTACGAGTATATTAATATGTTATATAGAGTTTCCTCTTTCTGTATTTTACCGGCACTCAACGTTATCACAATAACGTGAATAAAAGTCATGCCAATCAAATATTTTATTTTACGGACTACTGTTTGTTATGTTTCCCAGAAAATTCCACTGAGTAAATACTTCGCTAATGCTACGAGAGTTTTTCAGCGAAAGGCGAACGCACAAAATAAATTGAAGTTATTTTCAACGGAAATCAAATAACAGTAATATTAGTTTTATTCAAAGGTAGATTTTAGGGAATAACGTATCATGTTTCCAAATGAATTTTTTTACGATATTTTATTTTTGATACTTTCTATTTTGATTAATTTTTTTCTATATTATTTTTGATCTGGTTTGTTTTTACGACAAATCTTTTAGCTTTTTCAATTTTTAATGTTGCAGTTAGGTTAAAAAAAAAATTGGCGCCATATGAAGTTGCAAGAAGAGAGAAATAGAGGTATATGAAGTAGAAAAGATACATAAACATTGGAAGAATCTGGCTATATAGATCTAGTTTCTAAACTCAACTATGCCCTAGAATGACAAAACTTTATTGGAATAGGTATTGCACCACACCCCAAAAAATCCTTATTTCTAACAAGACGTTAAGAAGTCCTTATAATTTAATAGCTTTATTACGTCATCATAGGGCCGATCCGTCACATTCTTCTGACACATTCAAAGGTAACGTTCATTTACATTTCACCGATTTTCATCATATACGATTCGGTTGTTTCAAATAATTTATGTAAAACAACTGGCGCTTACTAGTTTTCGAAGAAAGAAGTGTGTCTACTAAAATTCACATCAAAATTTATAAAACTTCTCAGGAATCCAGAAAAGAGATGAAAACATTGATTGAAATTGTTAGAACATAAAATTCTTACCCTTTCTTTGATCTCTCCGTGCAGTTCCCCCAAACTGGGCCTCTTCAGCGCCCTCCTGGAGTTCCTGTAGTTGTCCAGCCTCGGCAGGGCCTCCCTAGTCATCTGCGCCAGAGACCTCTTCCTCCTTGCCAGGCCCTCGGGGTCTCCCCACATCCCCGGGGAGATGGCATCCAGCTGCTGTCCCTCCCGCAGGGGAGAGAGGAGGATACTGGTGGACTTGGCCAACGCACCCGCCCCGTTTCCTCTATCGTCAATAGCTTCTACCTTGGTCACGCTGAAGCGTCCCTCTAGATTAGTATCAGACATGCTGAAATCCTTACAAGATACGTACTTTTCAAATTAAGTCAATTATTTAAACACTAGTTAATTGACGGTTTTACGATGGGAAGGAGAAGACTCTGTTTATTTTCTAAGTAGTTCTTTTAAAAAAAATCGTGGTTCTTTTCTAAGAACCGTAGCTATTTTTCTAAGAGTCGTGGTTTTTTTCTGAGAATGTTTGTTCTTTTGATAAAAGTTTATGATATAAAATTAGAAACGTAATGAGAACAACCAATTTTTTCACTGAGAAAGTTTTAACTCGCTTTAAATTGTTGCAAATTCGATTAAGCACTTGTTTTATAAGACTTCACCGTGATTGTTATTATCAATGTATTGTTTATTATTTATAATTTACTATTTCCACCTAATTGTCTAGGGACCGACTGTCTTTTAGACCTCATTGCGACCCGTCCATCGCGGTGGCACTAAGCAATTGAGGTGTATTTGTAGCCAACAAGAATAATAACGTTTATCAAACGCTTCACAACAATTAACCACTTCTGATTGCATTTATCACTGTTTAACTATCTCGATCCTTGGGCGCCTTACCTGAAACAAACATATAAAACGTATTATTTCCGCGAATTATGATTTCTTTATCATATAAATTTCATTCAATCCGTCAACATTGATTTTAATGGAAGTGTAATGTACCTATATTTGTAATGAATTTCTCACGATTATTTTACGATGCATTGACGTTACATTAAAAACAAATTTTATGTAATTAGGTACCTATAATTCAGTGTCTAACTAACTATCCCAGTACAGGGGGGGATTGTGACAGGCAGACCAGGCGGCTGCCAGGGATCTCGAACCTCTAATGCTACGACCACACAATCGCCCAACCCGAATTCGGTTCGGAGTTGAAACGTTGGCCGATCGTATAGTGACTTATTGACACAATTCGTTTCTTATTAGGTACTCATAAAATCGGAAATAAATATAACGGATAGCTGTTGCGCCTGTTTTAGCTCGGTATTATATTTTTACCCACAGCTTGAGTCAGATGCATCGCAAAAAAACATAACTAGCCCCGATTATACATCGAATTACATGCATTTCGCTATTGAGGTGATTTTTCACGAAAAAACGGGGCCATACCAATTATTCTAATTATTAATATTATTAGCATAATGTGCATATTTGGAGGTTAGTTGCATATTTGAGTCTTTTTTCATCTTTATAAACATAGTTCTGTCATGTTTTATTCTTCGCGCAGCACGTCCGTCGGGATCGCCTGCCGAGTTCGTACTGAACGGCCAATGTGTGGAGGCCGGTTTGCGCGAGTTCGGCCAACTATTTTGAAGGTTGGGCCAACTAGTTCGCCATCGGGGCGATCTCGGGCGAACTCGCCGAACTCGAGCCAACGTTGGCCCAACGCGTACGAACTACCCCTCTACACAATCGCCCAAACGTTCGACTCGGGAGGTTGGGCGATCGTGGCATATGGGGCATTGAACTCGATAGATACGTACTTAAATTGAATGGATTGGTTTATAAATATATTCACTTCCATTTATATGAAAATTTCCGCATTACTCCCCGTTTGGGGAATTTTCCGGGAATATTCCTCAAAAGAAAATCCCCGGAATTTACCTATAACTAGAGACTTGCTCAATATCTTCTTCCATTAATCTCTATGTCGTATATATTTATTTATTTGTAAGAAACAAACAGCTTTTAATACAGATTTATATACAAAGGAATTTTAACAAAAGGTAAGCCAACAATGTTTCTTGTGCTAACAGTGGTTAAGTACAGATGTTTTATTAGAAAAAAAAAATTAAGAAGGAAGGGGGGAGAGGAAGAGGAAGATAGGATCGGGATAGGGGATGCTCTAGATACATTTTATACTCATGCATCAATTTGTGGTCGTACGTATTACTTCGGTTCGATATTTTGAAAGGGTGAAGAATGTCGATATTGTGAAATTGTGCGTTATATTGCGCACAAATACCAAGAATTGGAGAATTTATCCTCAGATTGGTCCTGCAATATATAATAATTATACTTCTACCAGTACTTCTTATAGTAAAAAGTTGTAAATTGGGAATGAGAAAGGAGAAGACAATCATCGTCTATACAAATCTAGTTACTAAGGAAATTTAAGGAAAGTTTAGAATTTCTAGATGTGGTAGACGAACAATAACAATTTTGATTTAGTTATCAAATGGTAAACTACAGTACATCGGGTATCTAGAACATGCTCGACGGCCTCCGTGGTAGAGTGGTTACGATGCTCGGATACGAATCCGGAGGTCGCGAGTTCGAATCCCGGCGTACGCAAGTAAATTTTATTTGTTTAATTTGTGTTATTTCAAATTTTTAATTATAAAATAATATGTAGAATATTTGCAGCACGTTTCTGAGTGGTAGATACTTTCAGTATCGAAACGTTGAAAGATCACCACTCAGAATCGAAACATTGATTGAAATACATTATATTAACAAGATCTGAATATCTAGGTACTTCCCCCCACCTTCCTTTTCCCCATCTCCTTCCCTCCTCCTTACAATATTCAGCTTCACAATACACCCTAATTGGGGATGCCACAGTCTCACTGACTCCAGACGGTTGGGAGCAGTTGGGGACTGTTGTGTGGTATCACATTAAAAGCGAAAATGAAGTCGGGATTTGTACAAATCAATAGGTATAGTCTGAAATTTCATAGTAGACAAAAAACATTTTGTTAACATACACTAAGTTGGAGTTGAGCTTCCTCGCTCGAAATTCGACTAAACAACGCTGAAATCGTTAAAAAACCTTGGGGTTGTATAAATTTTGGAGAATTTATAGATAGATCATTCGCAGTATTATTTACGGTAGCAAACTACAAAGTGTATATTTTAAGTTCCCCCCTAATGCTTACATCGATTTTAAATTTTAGTGTTTGACAATGCTTTCAGAAATCGAAACAGCTGTCACGTGTAGTAATAATTTCC
Source organism: Halesus radiatus (assembly GCA_022606495.2). Lineage (NCBI taxonomy): Eukaryota > Metazoa > Arthropoda > Insecta > Trichoptera > Limnephilidae > Halesus > Halesus radiatus. The sequence continues at coordinate 55,916 of JAHDVE020007340.1, read as the reverse complement.
TAGGAGAACTCACTTATAAACAACATTTTTTAAAATTAAATAATTATGAGCAGTAATACATTAAAAAAAGCTTGAAATTAAAATGGAGTTCAACGAATTAATTAAACCTGAATGCAATTAATAATTTTTAAAAATAATGAAAAATCTTTTGACTTGATATTATTAAATATAAACTATTACAAGACAATATACTATTAGCAATTCTTCTGCTGACTAAGTCCTCCTTCACGACACAAGCAACATTTTCAGCTTATTGTTTTGATAGTAGGAGATTTCAAATATTGTCAGGTTATTACCGGCCGACCGGAAAGATTGGGTTTCTTAAAAAAATTGTTAAAAATATTTTTTGCCCATAAATATTTTTTTGTTGAAAAACGTTAACGTTATGTGGAAAAGTTTTATTAAGACTTTTCTTCATTTTTTCTCTCCGGAAAAAAAATGCTTATTCCCATGAAAAACGATTATCTCTGATGGGTAACCCCGCTTTACTCAATTAGTTCACTGTGGAATGGGAAAATATTTACGAGAATTGAATATTCTTATACAATCTCGCGAAGTGCGCCCTTTTCAGGATATTTCTCGATAAAACGAACCTGAAAAGTGCTAATTGTCGGCAGGTACTTAGATAAATGTACCCACGTCAGAGTTATCGCATCCTGGACGGATTATATAATAATGCTATTCTGTTTTCAGTTGCTCGTGGATATATTTGGATAAAGTCTATAACATTACATAGTATGTATAGAAACGCTACTGTCTAACATAATTAACACAAATTGTGGCACAAGTTACAACTCTCACGTTTCCAATAAATTCTTAATTCAAACATCGCTTTTGTATGACAAAAACGGATATTTAAAAGATATGTTTGTTGAACGCGATGGATGTGCATCCGTATGTTATTTTTGTAATTCAAAGTTGTGTCGAATATCACTGGTGTGAATGAGATGACACTATGTCTACTCGCTTACATTACGATTGGACCTACTGCTAAAAGGTTGTCTTTCTTATACTCATTTTTGTTATGTTCGCTATCTCAGTTTCTCTAATAACGTTTTAAATTTTCGGAAAACAATGGAATCATATTTATTTCCTTGTTTATTTGTCAAGTATTCGTAATGTCATTGTTTCGCGATTACAATTACTGTATTACGTGTGATATTAAGTAATTTGTGCGTATTTACGAATGAAATGTTACTGATGTTTACTGTGTTTCTTTTACTGGTGTTTACTGTGTTTCTTTTACTGGTGTTTGCTGTGTAATTTGCCCATTTGCAATACAAACGAACGATACCCCTGAAAACTTTGACATCGTTATATACTTAAACTTTTACATCTCATATGTAATTCATTATTTCCCTACAGTAAATTATAAAATGCGTATCATATTTTAAACTTTTATACTTTATACTTTAAACTTTTATATCTCGTATGTAATTCATTATTACTCTACAATAAATTTAAAAAAGCAATATACTTTAAAAACAAAAACAAAAAAACGAAACAAAAAAAAAAATACATTTTTTTTAAATTTACCACATGGATTCTTTTATATTATTTCATGTATATGTATATTAATATGAACTAAGCTTATCAATTTGACTGTCCTAAAACGGGATTTGTTCCTAGTTGGACAGTCAAAGCCTTCTTAAATATTTTTGTTAAATAACATGTGTTTCAAATAAATATAATAATAATAATAATAATAATAATTATTATTATTATTAAACTTAATTAACAGTCATACATGACTCTAAAAGTCACAATAAAAATGATTGCTTTTCAAGCTGCACAATACTAAAAACGACAAATAAAATCAAATACGTAGGAGTAATTATCGATAAAAATTTGAAATGGAAGGACCAAATATATCAAGTAGTTAAAAAAAATTGAAAACTAATATATATATTTTTTAGATAGGAATTTTTTTATCTTTAAAAAATCTATACTCAATATACTATGCCTTAGTTCAACCCACTCTACAATATGCTATGATTATTTGGGGATCCGCATATAAATCTAACATTCTTTCAGTAGAAATTGTTCAAAGAATAATAGTTAAAATTTTATTACAAAAATGTTCGGACTACCAACGTGCCTACGTTTAAAAATCAGTACATTAAAAATTCAATAATTCAAATCATAAAAGAAAAAGACAAATATCAATTCTTAACTGAAAACCGTACGCGTCTTAAACATAATTTTCCATGCCCAAAATTAAATACTTCATTTCCACAACTACATTATACGTACCAAGGACGATCATTATTCAATCAACTACCGGAAGAGATCAGATGCATTCACGATAAAATCCAAATATTTAACTCTGTCAAGAAATATTTTAAAGACAATCTTAATAAAACAAATGCTTCAAACTGAATTTGCCTTGCAAATATTCAGAAATTTACTTGTCTTCCGTAACACTTCTTTTTTCTTCGAAACGCATATATTTTAAATATACTATCCTAATTATGGTATGAAATACAAATATCTCTTTATAACACATTTACTATATACTATGTTTTTTCTTAATAATGCATACACATACATGTACCATCTACCAGTATTATATTACTTTAATTACCAATAATAAATAACGTACACTCTTCTTCCATCCAAATGCATATGCTTCTAACGGAAGAGTGGTATAATCTGTATTATACCATGTAACGAAAAGTTTAATTAATAAACACTTTTTCATCACACAGGAGGGAATTTTGGATCATTTTTGTGAAATTTGGTTAGAGCTAATAGACGACCTCACGCGACGCGTGTCATTTTAATACTGGTTTAATACTAAATCAAAGTACGAGAATTACCGTATCTTTTGGTTGGCACTTTGTGAGATCTATAACATGTCTATTGTTTGTAATGACATTGGGAAAAGTACTATTTTTTCAAATCTCTTGAATATTGTTGATGACGTCTTGTTGTTTTGGGAACGAAACTCGTAACAGCATCATGTAGAGCTGTTTTCTAACTTGTTTTTTTTTTTTTAAAACAAGTTAGAAAACAGCTCATATATCTGGAAGACTTTCTTGCGTAAAAAAAAACTAACGTAAACACGTGGTATAAAACTCTCCTGTATATTCGGTAGAATTTTTAAATGTGTTAAAGTTTAATTTGTACAGCTTTAAAGTTTTTGAAATTTTAATAAGAACTATTTTTGTAATCCAAAAGATAATTTAATAACAATTATTTTTATAAACAATAATTATTAGCCTGGAACACTCATCCAAATTGAAAAAAACATTTCCGAGCAAAGATAAATGTCGCCGACAGGACTCGAACCTGCACCCTTCTGATTGCCGGTCAGATGCTCTACCATTGAGTTACGACGTCCTGTTTCCGGCGACATTTATCTTTGCTCGGAAGGTTTTTTTTCAATTTGATGAGTGTTTCAGGCTAATAATTATTGTTTATAAAAATAATTGTTACCCTTTGCGCTATGCACAAAAATCTTGTCTTAAGTTTTTAAGAAATTTAGTTTATCAATTGATAATTTAATAAATGAACAAACTAATATAATTCTTTCACCACTTGTTGATATGTTCAAGCCGAGTTTAATATAGATCATGATACAAGTTAGTACAATTATGCAGGAAAGAAACCCGCCGTTCCAAATTAATTTGGAAACGAACGCCAATGATAACCATCTTAATGACTTTTGGTCAAATTGAAACAATATGATATTATAAAACTAAAGTAGGGAAACTTTACAGTGTATAAATACAAATAATATACTAATAACCGTCAATTTAATGGGAAATTAATAAGGGCATTGGTAATAAATATATATATTTTTTAAGTATCCATGTAGAAAAAATAGTGACTTCACCACAGTTTGGTGATGCCTTCGGAAGGCGAAACAGCTGTCACACGTAATAAAAATTGCCTAGCAGTACTTATAGTATAAAATCGATAGAATTCCTTGAGGATTTAGGTAGTAGGAGTCATTCATTTCATGTTTCAATTTTATTTGTAAAAAATAAAACATTTTTTGATATGGAATAAAACTTTTAAACATTATAACTAGTTGTAAAATTTAGATTTCGTTACTTTCGAAGGATGGAAATCCATCATCAATAAAGGATACAAAATAAATAAAATTACGGGCATAACTGATATTCTAAAAGGAATTTTTAAGAACTTTTAATAGCAAATTTATTATTTGCATTACAAATTCCGTCAAATTTCAACTTCCTGTAAGAAAAATCAATGTGAGCGGAGATACTCATACCTCGATAGATTGATTACATTATTCAATTCAAAAGATTTGTTCTCATATTATTTATTAGACAATGTATATTTTTTTGCCAGATGATTCATTATACTTGATACTTGCGATTAAAGAATGGTCGAATGACATTATTAAAAGAGGGAAAACTGTTCTAGCGTTCAGATAAAGGAAATTGTATAAGGCAGTGAGTAACTTAAATGGGAATGTTTCTCCTTTTTTATAATAGTCGATGTAAAATCTAGAGAATCTCGAATTCTTACTCTTTTCCCTGTCTTGTGTACTTGATAAAACAGAGATCATTTTGTCTTTTATCTTCCAAAGTAGGAAATGCAAAAAGTAACTTCATTTACTCGTTTATTCTTGCTTTGAAATATTCAGGCTAATGTAAATACTGCAGGATCAAGTAGTCACGTAAGAACTCTCCCGTAGAAGAGATTGGATGGATGCTGCAAGAGGCCCACTCCGTCATATGAGTAATTCAAATATGGGGAAGGGAAGTAAATTTAATATGAAAACTTGGCTATGTGCTTAGAGCTCGATTTACTCTTGATAAACTCTGATGTAATTCACTTTTTGAATACGAAAGACAGAGGTCTTTTGGATTTTAAAAACTCTTCAAATGAAATTTACGCTGCGCTTTCAAAATTCAAAGTGCTTTGTAAATATTGTATTTAAGTCTTGCGGGAATTCCGAGTATTTTGTGCTTCCTTGAAGACGGAGTCGTGTTCCATAAGAAAGTGACTTTGTAACCGCGAGCATCTTTCTACCTTTAATGGAAATCGATGCTCTCTAGAGAAACTTGTAATGGAATGAAAATTGAAGGGTTCAATATGCAAATATACGGCGAACTGTTATCTTGGCTTGTTTGAGAGAAACCTGAGAAAAACTGGTATTCTCATGTTAAAATGCATAAGTTGTATTGAAATCAACTCTTCGTTTTCAATATAGCTAAAATATACCTTTAAAATCCGTTAAACATCACAAATATATCTCTTAAAAATCTATTAAACATAATACATCGTAAGCATATTTTAAACATTTCTTAAAAGCATCTTAAACATTCCTCAAGCCTTTCTCAAATATCTCAAACACATCTCTATCTTAAATAGCTCCCAAACAATATTAAAAAAAACTCTTACAAATATCTTTAAAATGTCTGAAATATCTCTAAAAGATCATAATATTTTAATCGAATCGATATGAATATTTAGGGCAATGGAGCACATTTTCAAGGGCAACATTTGAGTACAGATTTACATAGCAGAAATGAACGACGTAAGTTTTCATTATCGTGCACAATGTACCTTTGGAAGTACACTGAGAGAGTGGTACCCAGATGCACCAGTCATGATCTGATCATCGTAATTAATCAAATCAGTAATCAAATAAAAAACATTACATAATGTGATTACATAAAAAATAATTGACACTCAGCCGGCAATTGATACGCGTGACACTAAAGTGTTCTAGCGGATATACTAGTGTGTACGTCATAGGTACGCTATGTTGTTTTTATAGATCATAATCAATAATAATTGCAAAGCCAGATAATGATAAAAATACAAGACGGCACTTTAAATAACTCCCGATTTTGATAAGCTACTTAACTTTGAAGTGTTTTAACTGAAACGCCTTCCTTTGTACGGTGTCTAGAAACTCGAAATAGAATAAACGTGGAAAAAAAGTTTTTTTAAATGTAAAAATTATTTACCGCTGGATAGCTAAAATTCGCTTTGAAGAAAATTGTTATTGGTGATAAAAACATATTTATATTAGCATTTACTCCTTTTTACCGCAAATTAAAACTGAATTTCTTTAGACAATATTTCATCGTTTTCATGAATTTGGTAAATTAAAAAAACATCTGAAAAATCCATCGAAAACCAAGGTAAACTAATACAAATATTATATAAAGAAACAACAGCGTTTGACGATATATATAAATGAATGTTTGTCCGTCTGTCTGTTCTCGTTTTCCTCGAAATTTACTCAACCGGTTTTGCTGAAATAGCACAGTTTCTTCTTATTAGTGCCGGGAAGGTATATAAAGTATATGTTGAAAGATAGCAGTCACTTTGTGGTTAGACATATTTAATGAAAATAAAACAATAACTTTGTTTTATTTTCATTATGTATATAAAGTAGTTTGAATGAAATCCAATATGTAAAACTGTTTATATGCTATAACGTTTTAAAATTAGTATGAAAAACATTGAACCCGCCATGCTGCATTGAGGTTAGCCCATAGATATACCACTCCGGTTAACCACAGATTCAGATTTAAAAACAAACGGTTTATTTGGGCAGAATATTTTCAAAATGGAAAACACAAGTAGGTACCTACTTAAGAACTTTATTATTTAGATATGTTTAGAAAAAAATAAATGTTTGGAATGAAATAAAATTTTCAAACGAATGTTTTTTTGTTTCTTTATTAGAGATGATAGTGATAGTCGTCACAATGTATTACTTTCGCTGTCAAATCAAAGTAAAATCACCCAAACGACAAGTAAGAATTCACAAATTCATGACTTTATTCCAAAAAAACCCGAGCAAGGCCGGATACACATCAGCTAGTTATAAAATAAATAATTATTTTATCAATGTTCAGAGAAAGATTAATGGCGAATCCAGGATCAGAACCAAAAATCTTTTATTAGGTATTACATAGTTGTATTTAAAACTTTTTTAACATTTAATTAATTTTTTGCCAAATAAGCTTATTAGACACAAACTGCCAAATCTATTGTAGTAAAATACATATTTTATCAGATCTATATATTTTCTACATAAAAATAAAGGGGAATGTTCCGGGCGGTGTTTGTTTGTTTGCTTTGTATAAAAATCTACAATTTTATTCCGAGCTTGATGAAATTTTGCAGACATGATCTTCAAAACAAAAGGAAGGTTACTACCTACATGACATTTTGAAAAACCATTGGGAAATTACTGGGTAGGGATAATGGTAGGGGTAGGGGTAGGGGTAATAACCTCAAAACTTTACTCCAAACCATTGTAGCCCGGGAAATGCCGGGTACTTCACATAGTAATCACTATTAATATGCTACTTTTCGTATATATTTCCATTAGGCTATTTATATTTTCTAAGAACAAATGGGTGTTTCTGTTTAAAGATGGCGGAACAATTCCGGTCATGCTCAAAGAAAGCCACAACCTTCTAGATACCTTGTATACATTAGAAATTCTTACAAGTGTTGCCACTTCATATCAACAATATCCTAGACCCAATTTCCATTAAGTATTAAGTACCTACTTTCCGATTGCTTCGCAACACCGAGGGAAATTGTTGATCAACACCCACCAAAATGTCATTCCACATAATGGCAACACTGATTTAGTAGGGATTGAAAAAGCATTTTTATTATACGAGTGACCTATAAATCGCTTAATGTGTTATTAGAACTCGTGTCTCGGGGCTTCCTATCGTAACTTTAATGCAGTATTTTATGATTAACACTACACTTCACCACCAAATTACCAGTCAGAAGGAAGCCTTAAGTCGAATGAAATAGTCTGTGTCTAAACTGAGTGGAAATAAAATCAACCGCAAAAAATGATTCATTATTCGCAATAAAGTAGTTAATATATTCGCCACCGAATAGTAAATCAACGTTATCAACACATCATTGATTATTTTTATTTTTAACTTGATAATTCATAAACTTTATAATTTATTAAGTACGTTAACGTGGATTTTAACGTAAAACTGTTGAGGAATATATAATGTTACGTTTTGGTAGAATCTAATTCATCTAATTAAGGGGATCCACTTCGTAAAATTGTTGAAATTCCCACTTAAGGGCGAAGGCTCAAAGAAGGCGCTAAACGTCACTTTGCGGGTTGCTAACGTCAGAAATATAACAAATAATTTATCTGTAAAATATATACGGGTAGTTAGGAAAATATCTAACGTTCCCAATGGCGACAATTCTTAAACTGCAATGTCTTCCATTCCATATGAAATATGTACTGCAATGTTAAGGAAAACGCTCAAAGTTCGCTGTTTTGTTAACTGCACATATTACAAGTGTTTTTAATACAAATCTTTCGATAATCTTAGAGAAATAAAAGTGAAGAATCAAATGCGTTTATTAGAAACACTGTAGTGTACGTAGCATTTTAGTGTAATTCACTTAACGTTTCGAATTATGCAAAAAAAATCACACAAATGGGTGAATTATTTTATTTTATAAAGCTCAGGCATAAATATTAAAATGTTTTTCGGTCATATTCTAAAAAAGCTTAATTTGCCACCATGAATAATATGTCAATATCCGAAAAAAGTTCGTAACTAGGAGATTTTGTTAAAATTTTTTGTTCAGTCCGTTAAAACATGTTTTCTCCGTTTTAATGATGGCAGGTTTTTCTTTATTGTTTTACAATGACGTGAATGCCATTTAAGTTAATTGCCATTGGATATTGCATTGGTTATGAAAATGAATTAAAAAGTGTTAAATAATAAAGGTACTTAATAGTAACATTATTAAATTTGATTTTAATGAATAAAATTAAAAAAAATATTAAAAATAATATGTTCGTTTATTATATTGTGGGGATCGAACGAAAGAGTAAAAAAAGAAGAGGAACGCTGTTAGCTTAGGTTAGGTTAGGTTGGGTTACAACAACGCTATAACTCGTAGGTTTAATTTCGACTGCATTTCGCGTCTTTGTAACACGTACCAAATAAAATCATGTACTTTCCTACTTTTATACCATCGTGCAAGGCTTATATACTTTAATTCTTGTTTAAGTTCCACACATTGTGAAGTGTGGAATATTTATTTATTTAACACAATTATGGTCCATAAACAATTTACTATTTGACATTTCTTTCACTCCGCGTCATTGTATTGAATCCATGTGCAGGTTGGAAATAGATTTTTATTTCCCGGTAGCGAAATACTTTTACAGTATCCGATTTATCTCTGTACTTACAATCGAACCTTATATCTTTAACAGAAACGGTTTAATGGAAAGCTTTATGTCTGATTTGTTCCTAAAATAGTATTTTACAACCATCTCTTGCTAAAGCTCGCAACATCTTGGGTAAGTAATAATATTTCTCTGGGAAAGCTTAACTTTGCTGAGTAGGTATGGGATATTCGTCAGATATCTCCTATTTCGCACGTCCTCCTCTGATGCTCGCGGTCGGTCCGGGTTTTTTCCTTTACAGAGACATCCAGTTCGCTCAAATTGGTGATACCACTGACAAATGCTTTCTAGTTGGAGGTTCAACCTTAAAATGGACACGGAAGGTGCGCTGCACTACAGTTGCCGACTCAGTTTTACAGAACTCACAAACACAGAAAACCTTGTGTTGCATAGTAGCCATTTTACTCACTCTAGCGGCCATTTGCGCAACTATAAGCGATCTAGTGGTGAGAACCGAAACTTTCGAAACTCCTCTTTCAATTCCTATGTAGATCATTCACATATAACGCATAATTCAGGAAATATAGCGGGACCAAATACAGTCCATCATTTTGAATGACCATGTATTTGTATGTATTTCAACTGACCGGAACCGGCGAAAATATAACATTAAAAATTTTGGGAGGGGAAATAGAGGGGGCAGAGGAAGGTTGCTAGGGAAACAAAATTCTGTGCATACACATTCCGATGGTATGCGAATGCACCCATACATTCAAGCGAAATGTGATGTGATGACGAATTTGTATTAATATAAAAACATTTTTTTAATTCATGAATAACAGAGTTAGATGAGCATTAAACTTTTCTATTCGTTTTATATCTGGGGGGAGGATGGTGTGGAGTTTTACAGTTATATATACAGTTTCTTTGTTTTATAACATGTAATGTTTTTATGTGATTTTGATTCGATCTAGTGTCATAGATACGTGGGTTTCGTATTTTTTAATAGTATATTTTTGGCATCTGTATTATATTTTGTCAAAACTTTTGAAAATTTCTATCGAAGTCGTATGTGCCTATGTACACAATTTCAGTAGGGACGGATAATTTGAAGGCTCCAACCAACATGTTGTAGAGATAAAGTACATACTATTCGTTTCACATCTACCAACGCAAAGTGCAGACAACAGTCAGAGGTTTGCATACCTTATTCATGCAGAAATATAATTGATATTTAAATTTATAAAATTATTGCAAGAAATCAATCTACACTTTAAAAAATATGGGCGAAGTTCCAGCTACGAATCGACCTTCGACCGCCCTACTATAACGTGTCAAAATCAGGCACTAAGTATGCAAAATGACACATGCCATATTCAAACTTTGACTATATTCTACACAAAAAGTGTACATGTGTGCGCAACGCGCATTCAAGGGAAGACTTATTTGTGCTAGTGTCGAAAATGTCACAAATCAGTACACTGTCGAAAAAATATGGGAATGTTATATATCCATTAATTGGATTGTAATATTCCCTTATGAAGCGGTTATTTAATTTGTAGGTAATCTCAATCAACATCGGCTAAAGTACCTTACTGTAGGTTTTTTTAAGTATTTTTTTTTAATATCAATTAATTCTCTGTTTTTCCTTACTGTCTACTTTGATTTAAAATTCTGTGCACGCCACTGACAACAGTATACTTTGTATTATCCACAGTTGTAACGTAACAACCGCGTAAGTTTGGCAGTATTTCGCAGCAATATTGGCAGAATTACAATAGTAGGGAACAGTGACAGTACATTCCAACATTCTTCTTTCCTGTTTACGTTCCCTTCTCGATTCTTTTGGCCTTATAAAATACCCAAATTCAAATTAGGATGCCACAGTCTCGCTGAATCCGGGTTGTTGAGATTCTTATGCGGGGTTAACATATTAAAAAATATATATTTAAGTGTTTTTTAGTGCATGCAGAGAATATATTGAAATCACGTTGATTAGACTGGATTACCACAAAAGTATAAAATCATCGAGATTTGAAAGGTAAACTGCGCACAAGTGTTTGTATAAATCACAATGCGACACACACCACTTTATAGTAATATTTATGTCACTTGGGGCATTGTGCGTTAGTCACGTTTCTATAGAAATGTCCGCTGCATGAAATAATTTACTTATCGCGGAAACGCAAAGAATCGTTGTTACTAATACAATATATTATGTAAATTAATTACCCTTGCTAAATAGTTCGATAGCCATTTCCCTCCGAATAGATAACTCCTAGAAGGGTGATGTCGACAATTTATGTAAAACCTTTCTACTCAAAACCTGTGTGGTCGAATGGTCAAAATCCTCGGCTTCGAATCTAGAGGTCGCAGGTTCGAATCCCGGCGTGCGCAAATAAATCTAGTATTTCACAATTAATTGTTGTAGTAAATACGTGGTAAGTAACTAAATCCCTGTCCTGAGAAAAGTGATTAGCTGACTAACTTACTAACTAACCATCACTCCGTTTCCCCGCAGGGGTAGGTAGAGAGGACGGACCGCCAAACAACTCGATCTTGGCATACACTTCTTGCTTCATTCACTTTCATTCAACGTCTCATACATTCTCTTCTGTTATTCCGACTTCTGACATGGCCCGACTCAAGTATTTGATTCACTTGATCGTGCCACGTCTTCCTTGGACGTCCCCGGCTTCTTCTTCCATTCACATTCGCGTCATATATTCTCCTTACACTCCTTTCTTCGTTCATTCGCTCTACATGCCCAAACCATCTAAGCGTCCCTTTCTTAATCTTGCTCACTACGCTTACATCAGCCTTGCATTCTTTACGAATCTCAACATTTTTCACTCGATCATACATGGTTTTACCACACATTCGTCTCAGAGATCTCATTTCTACAGCATTCAGTTACTTTCATCCTTCCTCTGCCAGTTCCATGCCTCACTGCCATACATCAGGAGTTGGTATCAGCACTCCATTGTGGACTGCTAGCTTCGCTTCTTTGGACAACTTTTTGTTTGCGCCAACCGCGTTCAGTCCTCCGTTAATGGAGTTTCCTGCATTCACCCTTCTTTCAATATCCCTATCAGTCTTTCCATCTCTCGTAAACATACTTCCCAAATACACAAACTTGTCTACCTGCTCCAAGTATTCATCATTCACAACAATATTGCACACTGTTTTCGTACTCACTCATTCAAACACCATGACTTTAGACTTACTTACATTCATCATTAGCTCATTCTTCCTACATACTTCGTTCATCCTAGATACGAGGGACTGTAGATCTTCTATACTATTAGCAATCAGCACAGCATCATCAGCATACAAGAGGCAACATACTTGCAGACTACTCATTTTTGCGCCCAAGCCCACCTCTTTCAATTCTTGCATACAATTATCCATGTATAGATTGAATAACCACGGTGAAATTACGCAGCCTTGCTTAACACCTTTTGTGATGTCACACCACCCCGTAAAATCACCGTTTGCCCTAACACATGCAACGCTTCCCTCGTACAGAGATGCGATTGCCTGTATAAGATTTCTATTCACTCCATACTTGGACAACACCTTCCATAACTTTTTTCTGTCAACTCGGTCGTATGCTTTTTGTAGATCTACAAAAGCACAGAAAAGTTTCTGGTTTTTTGCCAGAAACTTCTCTGTTAGCATACGCAACGAGAAAATCTGATCCATACACCCCCTTCCGCTCATAAATGCTCTTGCACATCCCATATTTTATCCTTTGTTTTCGTTTGTACCCTTTCAATCAATATCCTACCATACAGCTTTCCAACTGAACTTAGCAGGCTAATACTCGTGTGATTTCCACATTCCATGCGTGACCCTTTACCTTTGTATAGAGGCATGATCACAGCCCTTCTCCAATCTAATGGGGTGTAACCCTCCTCTAAAAACTGGTTAAAAAGTTTGTATAACCATGTGAGAATTAATTGTACGGCTATCTTCTTTAAAGTATTCAGCAGCAATATTATCGAGGCCTGGTGTTTTATAATGTGCAGTGTAATGTGGGTTTGAAGAGGTGATACTGTGAATGGAGTGTTATGTATCGTGACCACCTCACTAGGAGATCCTGTGCTGAGGTGTTCGCGTGGACGTGTTAAATGTGGTACAAGTATTGATGTGTATTGATTACTTTTGTTTTAATATTTTAGTTTTGCTATATGATTGTGAATTTGGTATGGAATTTGAAAAGAAATACATTTTTTGTTTTTGTTTTCGTTACAGTAGGTAAATCCTTTTAAAAATAATAAACATGTATTTATAGATACTTTAGACTAGGTTTGATAATAGTAAAGTATATTGTACGGAAAAAGAGAGAAGGGACTATCAAGTAAGTATAGTATTTTATGTATTGGGTTATGTTTGGTTTGGTTTTATCATGTTGTGAATAACAATAATACCTTGTTTTTTGATCCAGGCTGTGACATATTTATGAGATTAATTGTAGATCTGACATTTACAGTTAGTAGTTGTTTCAGAGTGGTGGGCATGCATAAGGTTTTTGTGTTTTTGTTTTTGCCCGTGTGAGGTGTTTTTTATCTGGATATTCAGGATTTTATTTGTTGAGGATCTGGTTTTTATTGTGGTTTGAGGTTGCATTGGAATATGAAGCTTGTGTTGGAAGAGGTGTAGTATTACCCATTTGACATATACTTGTCTTATTGTCATGACGTCAAGTATTTTGAAAATTTCACCCGAGTCTGTGTAGGACGGTACTTGAAGGATGAGTTTAATTGTCGCCTTTTGTATTTTTTCTAATGGGTCTAATACTTTGTTCGATGCCATATGTGATAATGGACTGACAAAGTGCAAAATATATGGTCCTAAGGATTGTTTGTGGGAGAATATGAAGGTACATGACTCGTTTTAGTTTATTAGTTATGTGATCAGTTCATCGTAGTATGAATCAATTATGACCCTGAAGTATTTAGTGTGTTTAACCCTTTCGGATGATGGATTGGTATTTCTGAAATACATAAATAAGTACGGACAGAGGATGTTGGAATACAATATATCTGTGATATTTAAATTAATGTCAAATTATATAGAATATTTTAAATACTAATGAAATGAGAAAATGGAAATGTATGGATATTGAGATGAAGATGATTATTTATTCATAATAATGAGAGATAACTCAACTAGTGGCCTTAAAGGACTTCATTTGTATTGCATTAACAATAATAAAGCTTTATTACATATAAAAGTGAATGTTTGTCTGTCTGTCCTCAATTTTCTCGAAAATTACTAGACCAGTTTCGCCGACAATGCTCAGTTTGTACTTATTAATGCCGGCAAGGTTTAGAGTGTAGTTTGAATGAAATCCAATATGTAAAACGGTTGCTGTAACTTGTTAAAATTAGTATGAAAAACATTGAACCCGCCATGTTGTATTGAGGTTAGCCTATAGATATACTACTCTGGTTAGCCACATATTACATATTCAAAAGAAGAAGTTTTGTTTGGATAGAATATTTTCATAATGGAAAACACAAACGACAAGCAAGAATTCACAACTTCATAAATTTGTTAAAATAAAAAAAAAAATCCCTTGGAAGGCCGGGTACACATTCATCCGACAATAAAACACTTCTATTGGTTTTTCGCAGCGCCATTTCAGTAATGAATTGAGACAATAATTTTAATATGTCGAACAGACCCCACAATAAAATGATTTAAGCTTTAAGAAGTCGATTCAGTACATTTCCATTACTCATATGGCGTGAATTGACATGCAAACAAAATCGTACCAGGAAAATAACTGAAAGTTAAGAGGAACGGCTGGGCGGCCTGTTTCATACAAAACTTTGGATTTGAGGCTAAAATAATCACCTAAACCTAATGATATTTTTTTTCATCAAAAAGTATATTAAATATCTACTACGGATTAGAAGTAATTTAAATGTTTTTGTTTTACATGATGGAATTGATTTTTCGCGATTTTAGAGGCCCCTTTAACAATTATTTAGGGTGATCAAAAAAAAAAGTTTAACCCCGTCAACTTTGAAAACAAAAAATAAAATTAGGATTACGGTGGACTTTAAATTACATTAAAAATGACCGATTTACGTTGAAACACAAATTTTCCGCACATAATTTAAAATTATCGACCCGAAAAAACCTTTTTTTAAATGTTTTGTTTTTATATTTTTATTTACGTAATCATATTTACATAGCAAATATGATAATTAAAAAAATGCAATAAACCCTCTAATAATTATCTAAGTTGCCTTTAAAATTATGATTTTGTTTTTCATTGGCTTATACTTCATAATTAAAAACAAAAAGAAATAAAATAATTTTCATGGGTACTAGATATTTACTAAACCTTTAATTAAAAATATGTATATAATTCAGTTTGGATTGGTATTTTGACCTCAAATCCAAAATTAAGTTATGTATGAAACAGGAGAATTCCTGTTGTGTTTGAGATGTCATTTCTGTTTTTTATTGGCATTTATGCGGAAATACCACCGACCAACTAAGTTAAAATAAATCAAAGCCTTCAGTCGATCTACTTATGACAATTCGATGCAAAAAATAACGACAGTAATTAACCGTTAAATCGATTCGAATTGGCTACTCTAATGAACAAAAAAAGTCAACAGAAATTTCACCTTCAGCAGTTTTTTTCTTGTAGGCGATATTTTTTGTCAAATACTAAATATATCAATGTTTGAATTTGTTTGATTAGTTTAGGTACGGTTGTTGATATATAATAATGTAATACAAATATCAATATATGTATCTGCGATTACAATAAATTGATTAATAATAAATAAATAAATAAAAGTTTTTTGATAAAATCCACAGAGCCATTATTGAGGTGATTTTTCATAGAAACGACGCTGTACTATCTAACAATATTATTATTTCGTCGTATTGAGTGGAGTAGCAACAAATGAGTTTTCCCGGGATAATTTGTAGAGATGCAACGGATGGTGAATTGGCCGGATATCCTTGGATGCCTTGATCGGAAATCCGGCCGGTAGTAAGCTGGAATTGTGCCACCCAGTAAGAAGGGAAGACAGGGGATGGGATTGGCGATGTTCACACCACTTTCTGAGACTGTTTCATGTTTCTTGTTTGTTTATTCTTAGGTTTGTTAGTGCACTCTCGCATTCTATCCTGGATTATATCGACAGAATTAGCCGCTAAGGGCTATATTTTGTCAATGTAAGTATCTGTACTAACCAATTTGATGTGGGTTTGTGACTAACTTCCTTCTATGCGAAAGCTGTGCAGGGACACTTGAGGGCTTAGAGTCTTTTAAAAATTAAAGATTTGTTTAATTAAAAAAATTAGAGTCCTTGACGTGCACTCTGAAGGAGTAACCATAAGTTACTTATACCGGGATGGGAAAGTGGTCGGTAATCTCAACTGTTCGAACAAGGTGGCAGAAGTAAACACCAATAAAAACTAAAGTGCTATGGAGAGCAGCGCCATAGCCGGCGAACTCGAGTATTATTTGAAGACAGCTCGAATCGAGCCGAATAGTGTCCCTTACGCATGGTGCTTAGCTAACTTTAACCAGAATCCAATTTTAGCAGTTTTCGAAAAATCATCTCCTTGTAGCAGCGTGTACAGCGATAAACTCATTTCTGAAGCTGGCAATGTATATGAAAAAAAATGTAATGGTTTATTACCTCTAAAGGTTGTAAAGATGGTCTTTATTCACTATAATTTGCCGTTAGTCAATTTTAAGTACTAAATAACCCAACCGGTCATGGTTTGCATTTAATGTTAAGAGAAAATACACATATTTTTGATTTTGTCTGTTTGTTTTATTTACTTTTCAACTATTCGGCTTTGGTCGAATATAAGGCATCTGGCCGGATAATTACATAGTTGCTAAATAGGCCGGATTCCGTATAGTAACCGGATATCCGTTACATGTCTAATAATTTGTATATTTGACGGCATTCTTATAGGTATAGAGATACATACAGAGAATGAGCTCAAAACATTCAACCGCGCGACTTGACGGTGCCCGGAGAATCCCAGTAAAGTTAAACATGGAGAAATGCGGAAATATCCAGTTAAAGCAAAGGTGCCTGTGTTTTATTAATATCATTGATGTAATATATAGGGAATAATTATCTTTTATGTTATTTGATTATACGCCCACCTGGGCTCTCAGAGTTTTTAAATCACGTGTTAAACAACATTTTAAAAACATTTAATAGTAACATAAAACAGAAAACTAAAACATAATTATAATACAAATCGCCACATTACCCACGATTCAATATATAATTGTAGGATTCATCAAAGTGCTGGTATAGATGGCGCTTTATTTTATAAATGGAGTCAGCAAATTTCTGTTTAATTCATAGAACAACATCTAATTTTTATTTATTTAAATTAATATAACATAAATTTAATAGTATTAAGTTCTATCACACAGTTCACAGTTCACAGTTTTAAAATGGCTTTGAACGCCGAAACAGCTTTCACAATAATAAAAAAAAAACTAAAATCCTCCAAATTTGTTGCCCAGATAATGCATCCCATTGGTTAGTGAGTGAGAATGATAGTTGGTTGTGTACGTGTTGCTGAGAAATGTAACAATTTTTGTTATGTTCCTCATCGCTACATGGAATTTAAGGCTGGCGACGATGGCAGAGGTGCCAATTAGGTGGTTAATGAATAATGTCGTATATATTATATCCTTCGAAGCCTGGTTTAAATCATTAAGAACAGGGGGAGAGCTGTTAAATACACCTTTTTATATATCTAATAAATAAACCGATAAGATATGCCATCCACTGAGTCAAGCAAAATGATATTTTGAAAGACTTATTTGATTACTAGAATATTCTATCACGGACTTATCTATATATTCCTTTGAGACTGAGAATTGTCTGTTTCTAAGGCTCGTGACGGTCGCTAGGCTTTTATAGTTTTTTCACAATAAGCCTGAATTTTCATCATTGTTTTGAATGTCAATAAAAATGTTATCTTAAATCGTTGAAATTCTTTCAAATAATACCTCCAATACAATCTCATAGTGAAATTCTGAAGGATTACTGATAATACTCGACGTCAGAATATTATGAGGAATTTTATTGTATTCGAGGATTGTGTTTCTAGGAATCTTCTTTCAGAATAACCATTCTAAATTGAGTGACAGGAAAATAATGGAAAAGTACTGAATTTCTCTTTCTATATCATACAAAAAAGCTGTCTATCGTTATTCCTCAGTTAATTGCACTGATTATAGCACCCTTTAGTTTTTCTCGTTCCAGATATCCGACGCAAGCATTGTGTACTGTTTACAAAAATCTATTATTGAGCACTGTTTTGAACTCCACTGTTTGATATTTTTCTACACCAACACGCGTCTACATTATTTCAGAATGTTAGCATTATTTATTCAATAACTAGTTCCAACATAAAAAGCGAGAAATTTTGTTTCTGCAGAACCAAAAAATATCACACATTTTAAATACAGAATAAAAATAATCTTATGTTAAGTAGGTACTTTATCGCAAGCTGGAAATGAAAACATTATTTTTATAATTTCAAATTTTTTATATCGGGGTTGATATCAGTATTTCATTGTGGACTGCTAGCCTCGCTTCTTTAGACACATTTTTTGTTACTGCTAACCGCGTTCAGTCCTCCGTTCATGGAGTTTCCTGCATTCACCCATCTTTCAATATCGCTATCAGTCTTTCCATCTCTCGTAAACATAGTTTCCAAATATACAAACTCATCGACCTATTCCAAGCGTTCATCTTTCATAACTATATTGCACACTGTTTTCGTACTCTCTCTTTCAAACACCCTGATTTGCTTCATGAAGTAATGATTAGATGTACAATTCATTATAATTACGATACAATGCAACCTCTGGTTTCTCTGAGGTTCTATAAGCCTTCAACATCTTTATTATATTCCGTATCTTACCGACTGTTGATCTGCGAAAATTTAAAACACTAGCCGAGATATTTTCCATTAGTAGGGAAAATTTTCTCCACGAGAGTGTTAGCAAAGCTAATATATCATGTATAAATTCTTCGATCTATGATCATTTTACACTGTACAGAATACCTCCGCGCGTATCCGATGAATACATTTCTAAAGTTCTAGTGAGATGTTAGAATTGTTCTGACAAGTGAGGAGTGATGAACCCGATGATCAAGAAATATACATTATCATTTGAACCATTAACGATCCAAAATAAGCATCATATAGCTTTTATTTGAATATTTGTTAGAAATGGGTTTTTTCAAAGTTTTTTTTTTTAAATTATTGAATAAATTAAGAAAAAAATTACGATAACTACGGCATTTTAATTTTATTTTTACATTTAAGAAAAAAAAATTCTGTAACGATTTTAAATGTGCATTTTCGATTTTGTTCATTTTACATGTTCGTTTTTGTTCGTGAATATGGCGTTTTTGACGTCACGCCGATAACGTCGGTGATAGCCGTTTTACCAGCCAGTGACGTTATCTACGTCATAATAACGTTTTAGCCAGTTCAAACCGTTTCGGAATATGAATTCGTTTATGAATGAAAATATTAAAATTACACATTTTTAGTGTGATGACCAGAATTTGAAAAATAAACTTTAAATCTTCCACACAATTTTAACGGTATCCACAGTTTGTGAAAATACCCTATTGTATTGTTATATTGACGTAACAGCAAATATAACTATTTTTTCCACAGTTTTTAACATATAATAGAACATAATATAAATATAGATATTTTTTAAAAATATGTACTAGTATGTTTGTTTAAATCATAATTTGACGAAATGGGAACCCACATAGGCGCTGCCTGTGTGTGGGTAACACGATAAATGAATGTCATAGAGTACTAGAATATTCATTATTTAACTAATGTAACAGCAAGAAAGTACAATATTTAATTTAAATTTAAGTAAAATATTGAAGTAAGCCGATGGAAATAATACAGATTTTGTAGAAGTAATGTTTCAACATCCAGATCATTTAGCCATCATTTTACTTCTTTTACGTAGAGAGATATTTTACTTGTCGTTTTAATTTCTTTTGGTAAAAGGTTGAATGTGCGAGGACCAATAAAAGTACTGTGTTTACATTAATTTAGTATGAGATTGAGGAAAATGAATTACTATTAGCCCTTTTATTTATTCGATTTTCGTTCTTTTCGAATTTTTTAACTGAACATCGAAATAATGGAACAATAACTCGTATTTAAATTTCATGTGGGTTGGTTGAGAACATTATTTTTCGGGAAACCGTATTTTTGGACCTTTGTATCACTTTCAAAGACGGAAAACATTAACTGATTGCTTTTTATTTCAGATAAAAAGCAAAAGATTTAAAAATCACGCTTTTCGATTACATCAAACTGCTGGAAAAGCGGCCACCAGTACAGGATCAAATAATTTTGGAAGGTTTTTTTTAATTTTAAGAAGGCTTTGAGGTTTGTAAGGATAACTTGAGGAGGGAAGAAACACAGAGGCCGGAAAACACCATTGAGCACAAGAACTGTTTGTAATTTAACCTTCTCCAATAAATTAGTTATAACCTTGGCTGGTGACACTGGTGACGCACTAACAGTACCATGAAATATTGGTCGGAGGGTGGAGCATGTACAGTACATTACATATTATGTGTGAAGGGAGCTTCTGTGTGTACAGGGCGCTAATTAATTTGCTATGTATTATTGTAGAAAGGTTGAGTGTATGTTTTTGTTACACGTGCCACGAAGATAGGTTTTCAGTAAGATCTTCCTTCGGATTTTGATCGGTTTGAGAATTGGGGTTTTTCTCATAAGCGAGATAGGCTACTAGTCTTGAATGACCATTTCCTGAGCAAATTCCTCACCCCTCTGAAGAAAATTAACTAACTAACCATCACGTCGTTTCTCCGCAGGGGTAGGCAGAGAGGACAGACTGCCAAATAACACACTTGGCACACACTCCTTTCTTCTTCAGATTCATATATACTCTTCTGTTATTCTCTTGACATGGCCCGACTCAAGTATTTGGTTCACTTGATCGTGCCATATCGTCCTCGGGCGTCCCCGGCCTTTTCTTTCATTCGCATTAGCGTCATATATTCTCCTTACACTTCTTTCGTCGCTTATCCGTTATACATGCCCAAACCATCTACACGTCCCTTTCTTAATATTTTACGTAGTTTTACCACACATACGCCTAAGGGATCTCATTTCTACGGCATTCAGTCGAGTTTCATCCTTCTTCTGCCAGTTCCATGCCTCACTGCCATACATCAGAGTTAGTATCAGCACTCCATTGTGGACTGCTAGCTTCGCTTCTTTGGACAACTTTTTGTTAGCGCCAACCGCGTTCAGTCTTCCATTTATGGAGTTTCCTGTATTCCCTGATTAAATGGTTAAATTTATTAACAAAATCGAAAATGTTTGGGTTAGACTAGATGATTGAATATAGTACTATATTGACCCCAGATGTTGAGAATTAAATGAGTAGCCCTGGTGAGAATATTCTCTGTGCAACCTGCCTGAGACATGCTCGTCACTTTGTCGATCACATTGCCCGAAGTCTGGAGAAAATAGTGGTGATTCACTGATGTCAGAATTGATAGACTTGCCTTAGTACGATTTCGACGGCTGGAAGCAAAGGTCACGTGATATCCATTTTGGCACGTGATACCAAGTTTGTTTTGTGTTATTTTGACTGCGGTAAGCAAATTATAAAACATTTATAGAAAAGGTCAAACCAAAAGCTGTTATAAAATATTCGGTTTTTGTAGACAAATCGAACCTTTTCACTTAGTTGTCGTTTTACTTTCTTCTTTTTTTTTAGAATTACTCCACACGGGAGACCCTGAGGGAAATAATTTCCCTCATACACAAGGCGTCATGAATATACTAGTACAATATAACCACGTTCACAGGCGCTGTTCGGACTCCCTTGGCGATGCAGCGCCTCGCAAATGTTCGTAGAGGGAATGGTGTATGGGTTCGTTGCTTTGATGCGCCACAGAGTAGAAGGGACGAGTCAGCGCTACCGGAGATCGGAAAACACTTTTGTCCAGGCCGTCGCCCAGTGACAGGGCGCGCCCCTACTCCACAGATGGAGAATTTCCCTCAAGCCACCGTATCGTAAGTGCCAAATATGTTTATATTTTTATTTTTATTTTAGGTTTTTTTTTTATATTGTATTTCCACATCATGAAATTTATTTAGATGTATTATTTTATACGGCAGACAGAGTATTGCACTCACCGCTTTGTTCAGCTGAAATAGACACATTATTATTATTATGTATATCTCAAACGTCCTCACAAGGGTGATTAGTAACCTCATGTGTGTAGGTGGTTTTATTATAATGTGCTTTAAAATAATTGTATCCCTTTTCTTCTTACAGATTTAGAAACGGTGAACAACTTCATATGTCTAGGGTCGTCTATAAGTGACGAAGGAGGTTATGAAAATAAGGATTTGCACGACAAAATATGCCATGAGCAAAATGCAAAAGATATTGAGCGACAGAGACATAAGGAAGACCACCAAGGTGAGAGTCGGCCGGGCGCTGATTCTCTACATATATTTTTACGGTGTGGAAACATTGACCCTCAAAGCCAGCGAAAGGAAACGGATGGAGGAAAAAACTTAAGATTCTATGGACAACCAGGCGAGCTAAGAGCCTGGTACCCACAATAGGCTATCAACTGTGTACCTACAGCGTATCCTCAGATTCTTTGGACATCTTGCTCGCCAAACCGAGAACTCCAACCCGGAGAAGCTAATGGTCATTGGTAAAGTGGAAGGCAGGAGAACCAGATGAAGGTCACCGATGCGTTGGAGTGACCAAATTTCGCAGGTGCCCGAAACGTTAGTGTCCGCAGCCTTCCACGCAGCGCAGGATAGCGGGGAGTGGAGGAGCCTTGTACACGAGGGGGATTGGAGTGGGGGTTACGATCCTCAGCAATGGGGAAGTGACTGGAGAAGAAGAATTCCTTTTCCATGTGCCGAGCTCTAACTTTGTTGAAAATAAGCACAGGTATCATTTCAAGATTGACTTACTCGCACTAGTAATTCATTTCCCTTGTTCCTTTTTCTAACGAGACGAATAATTGCTGCATAAGACGCGTAGAAACTGTCCAATTTATCCCAATAAATAAGGACACAACTGGTCCAACCAGCCAGTTGTCCGACGACTTTCGTGAAGTTGTTGTTTCATTTGCAAATCTTTATCCAAGATCCCTGTAGAGGAAATCGGCGATTTATTGTGAAGTCACTGGGCGTGAGAGTCCAGTGCACTAAAAGCTTTGATATTTGTTTATCTTAACGCCACAATTCTCTAGAGAAAAAGAAAAGGTATCCGTATTTAATTTCCCAGCATCATTGAGCACAAAAAGGGCGCTATACAAATCATTTAAATATTATTATTATAACAGCTACCTATTATCAGCGGTGAAAAGACAAACTTCCGAGCACCCGACAAACGTGTAGATATTTAAATAAACTTCTATCACTTCAAGCGAAAAGTTATGCAATCATGTGATAATATTATCTCCGTCCCGACTCTTAATATATTTGGTTAAGTTAGATTGGGTTTTCGGGCTAGTTATTTTTTTTTGTCGTACTTTTAGTGACTTGTAGATTCATATGTGTGTTGAATTATCCGGCCGCCCTCAGATCAAATCATGGTCGGGAAAAAGTTATAATGTAATATTCCGCTCGGGTTGAAAGAGAATAATATTATACGAGTAAGTATATCGATTTACAGCACTTTACCAATACGGAGAACATCTTTGCAAACCTACGGAATTCTCAAATCTTAGTTTATTTGCTATTCTAGGTCTGTGTATTACATAAAATATTGTTAGAGTTATTCGCGTAGTATCGTAAATAAGGTGGTTTACCTGCTTTCCATTCTACATTAATGGCAGTTCTTCCCATCCCTCCTGAGAAACTGTCGAGCCGAAATTTTGCCTCAACACTGTTCAAATGCACTAATACGCTCTTCCTAACGAAATTCTCGATCAAATTTACTATCAATTTAGAATATAGATTTTTGTGGATTAAGTTCCCCTCAACAGAGGACTAGTTATAAAAAAGTGTCAACAGGGTGAACAAATGTCAGTGAAATGTCGAACGCCATTATTGGCTCGAGATTTGTTATTTAGATTCAAATATTGAATGACAAAGATTGATTTCCGTTTTCGAATGTCAAAACCTGTTTTTTGTATGTTTTAAATAAAACTGAAGAGGACCTATCTTATTTTACTTATTATAAGGTACGTTTTGTCTTGTTTTTCACGAAAGAGAAACATCAAATGTCAAATATACGGTTATGAAAGTGGGCGGGCACTATTTTATTTTCTATGAAAGTGGGCGGGCTCTATTTTATAGTCTACGAAAGTGGACAGGCCCCTCCATAGACAATTTAGGATAAAAAATTCTTGGAAATAGGCAAACAGAACGAATGCTCAACAAAACACTTGTCTGATCGGTGCCTCAGATCGATCATTCGAAAAGTTGGGAAGAACGGCAGTAAGAGCAAGAAATAAATTACGTAAAACAATAGTGTAGTAGTAAACTTCTGCTGGGTTGAATGTTGAAAGCTTCATATACTTAAGCTTATTCGATGATATCAGTCAAGTGACGTGCACGAGGAGCTTGCATTGACAATTCCATTGAATTTTAAACATTCCATTCCGAAAATTATTTTGCAATAAGTATAATACTCATTGTTTAATACACACTGTGGTGCGGCTGTGGGTTCATGTATGTAAAATAATATCAATCCATTTTGTGAATAATATCTCAAAATCCTAACGAATAATAACCCTGAAATAATGGCATATCACTACACACTGTATAACGAAATTATTGAAAACGTTAAGTATATCTGAGGAAAATTTATTATAGAAACAATTTAATTAATTATGATCACAATGAATACAGAATAGCTGGAAAATTAACGTTACAATATAATTAAAGGAAAACAGTTTCTGCAACACATAGTGGGAGTTAGGAGTTGATGGATAAGATATGAGGATAAGAAAAAATATCAACTTGATATGTTGTTGCATTCGGTGCATTTTCTCCGTATTGAATATTGAGTATAGTTTGTTCTTGAATGCGGGATGTAGAGTATTTGGTTGAGTGTGAATGCGGGATGTGGAGTATTTGGTTGAGTGTGAATGTTTTCTAAAAGGTTGTAAACATGGTTGTTGAAGGATTTTGAAGACGATTTTCCTGAAAATGTTCACTTACAGCGGTGATATTTTGTGAAATTCACTACTTTGTAATATTCAAATATAGTGTGGGATTTAATATCAAATTTACTCTATTTTAATGAGGTTTTTATGATGTGAATTCCAGAGGAGAGATCCAAAATATATTATTGAAATATTAATTGTTTTTGTGTTTAATTCGTAGAACTCTATTTAAGTATTTAAAAAAAATTATTAATGTACATAAATCAAATAATCTTATTATCAAGTTTTGCAAGTATTTTTAGTTTTTATTATTGTGACCTTCGGAGTTAAAGGCCATTTTAAAACTGCGGTTAATCCACATTGTGACTTATTTTGATGATTTTATTTACTCCCACCCAATTCTAATTTGGACGGGTTTTAAAAATTAATGATTTATTATCTTAAAAACCGATTTACTTAGAAAATAATTAAAATTCTCCAATACTTGCAGAACTTAATAATAACATTATTAAATTTGGTATACAATAAATAAATAAAATATATATAATAATATAATTTTTTGATTTTCATGGAACGTTATATTTAAATTGTTGAGTCATACCTGGTGACATGAGTAAATTGAGAAGTCCGTAGATAATCTTTCTGGACCGCATTATGATTTCTGTTTTTTATTATACTGTAGCAGAATAAAGAGTATTTTCAGCTGAGTGAATTTCATCACGTTTGTCGTGATGTCGCTCACTGTTTGAGAGTACTCGCAGCTTCAGAATAAACAAATAAAGAAATTTCAAGTCTTAAGATTATAAAAATAATTAGAACAGTCAAGACTCGGCAAATAATAATATTTTAAAATCACCATTTTATGTGGATGGTTAGTTTATAAAGCTTTTGGAAACAATATTAATATAGGAACAAGCCTACAAAACTTAAAAAGTAGAAATCCTAAATTTAATAATAGTGACATATATGAATTAAAATGTGACCACGCCGATTGTAACGCCACCTATATAGGGCAGACGGGAAGGCCTTTCTCAACTAGATTCAAAGAACATATAAGATGTTATAAAAATAAAAGCACTTCTTCAAAATTCGCTGAACATCTCTTACTGAATAATCACGTTCCGCTTGACAACAACGAGGCTAAACCCTTACATATAGAAAGAAAGGGTCTGAGATTAAATTTAATTTAACAATGGAAATTAATAAGCGAATAAATTATCCTAATATAAATTAATTAATAAAGTAAGGAAAAAAAATATTCCCCACTACTCAGTATGTTCACACGACCCATAATGCATTTATATAAGTCAATAGCATTCACATTATTACAAATCAATTGAGAAAATAATGTTATAGATGAGGTGGGAACCCAGCATTAGACAGGTACGAAAAACACATGTATCGCAGGGGTATTCCCTAGTGTTTTCATACAACGTAAGTATTAAATATTATCTCGCTGAGAGCAAACTAAAATTCGAATGGCACAGTTTACATTGGACTATTTCATGTAAGTTTGTATTACCATTGGTATGATTTTTATCATCTCTACTATAAACTTTTATTTGGTGAACGTATGTCCAAGTGTATGAAAAGGAAAATCGAGTATGAAACATACAATATGACTTATAGAAGTATATAAGCAAATAGATGGTTGTTTCGTCCTTCTTCATACTTCAACATCATAATTTATAGCATTGCGACAGTGATAATTATATCAGCCTACCGACTAGTGGCGTACAGTCCATATAGGCTGAAAAGCTGTGCCAACCCTAAGAAAAAAGAAACCGTATAAGGATTAAAATGACAAAATTTCTGATCAAAATGTAGTTTTCCATGAATATGGTAAGTAACTTGTAGGTACCTTTATTAAGTTGGCTACAACAATCTCTTCTAATTAATACTGTGATGTGTCTCTGTAATAAGTATAACTATTTAATGTACCAGTGATGCGTTTCTTTATAATAAGTGTCTCTGTACACTTATATTATAATGTACCAGTGATATGTCTTTATTACAAATGCAAATTATGTGTTGTAAACGTTGTTAATGTACTGTGAATGCTAATTACGTATCTTAAATAGTAAGTATGTTTGTTTCTAAAAGCTGTGCTGCAGGTTCTGCATGTGTCCCACAATGAGTTTCTTAACTCTTGGGAATATAGTGCATAATGTATTGTATACTTTATAATAATAAAAAAAGCAGCGGAAGATGATAATAAAATAGTAATTTTCAAGTATTCACTGGACAAATCATGAACCTGATAAACTACATACAGACCTTTAGTCAAAGAGCAATGCACGCCACTCTCACCTACATACGAGTTTGATTCATCACCACATAAACCCCGATATTATTGGATACGACACGCAATAGTACCTTGGTGTAGTCATCACAGTTGGCGCAGCCAGCTCTCCTCGCTCAGTCATCACAATTTATAAATTTTCAAGATCATTAATTCTAGGAAAGATGATAAAGGTTTATCCTCAATACATTCACTTCACTTCTCAACATCAATCATTCTAAATTTTCTGACGTATATCGGAAAGAGTGAACATCGATGGGTAGAAGTGTGTCTGTTAAAAAAAAAGTATTCTCCCAAACGAAGTGAAAAGATAATGTATCCATATAAATTCACATAAACTAGTGAAAACGGCTGAAATGAGAAGACTGCTTGGTAGGAATATTCTTGTTGATGAACATATACTGCATCCTCTTTTATATTTTGTTATTTTGTTCTGTATTACTGTTCATTTATTCTGTTCTTGTTGCTTTTTATATACTGCATGTTTTTTCATTTTATTTTATCAACTACTAGTTGAAGTATCCGGCGTTGCACGGGGTTATTAATAGATTGGAGTAAAGTTTTATAACCCTTACTGCTATTCCTACTCCCCAGTAATTTTCCTCTTATTTTGAACGTCAAGTGTGCAAAATTTCATCAAGAAGTACCAACATTGTATATTAACCCCTCGAGTATTGATAATAAACGATAATTTTTCTTAAATATGCATGGAAAACTTTTGCACTAAAAAGCGTATTTTTTTTTCTTTCTAACACAGTTTAAATCATATAAGTCACTAAAGTACAAAATGAGATAACACTTTTATGAGTCCGTTTCGGGCTGGGAGAAATATCTCCCCAAAAGACTCTACGGCTATTTGTTTTCTGGGAGAAGAATCTCCCAAAAAGATTCGAGGGGTTAAGGGTGGGAAAGGGGGATGGGGGTAGTTTTTCAAAATCTTATGTAGGCAGTGACCTTCATCTTGTTTTATAGGTCAAGTGTGCAAAATTTCATCAAGTTAGAAATAAAACTGTAGATTTGTATACAAAACAAACCCACACCGCCCGCCGGGACATTATTTATAACAATACTAGCTGATATACCCAGCCTTGCACGGGATTTTTTTTTTGTATAAAGTTATGAAGGTGTGAATTATTGCTTGTCGTCTGGGTGACATTTGATTTGATAGCGAAAGTAATGCCTTTTGACGACTATTACTATATCTAAACAAAGGAACAAAGAATATTTTTCAAAATATTTCTAAATAATAAAGTTCTTAAGTAGGTACCTACTTGTGTTTTACATTTTGAAAATATTCTACCCAAACAAACCTTCTTGTTTTGAATATGTAATCTGTGGCTAACCAGAGTGGTATATCTACGGGCTAACCTCAATAACACATGACCGGTTCAATGTTTTTCATACTAATTTTAAAACGTTATAGCAACAGTTTTACATATTGGATTTAATTTAAACTACTCTCTCAACCTTTCTGACACTAATAAGAACAAACTGTGCTATTTTCCGGGAAACTGGTAGACTAATTTTCGTAATTTTCGAGAAAATCGAGAACAGACAGACATTCATTTTTATATATAGAGATTTTCGGTCATTGAAATTTGAAATTTTTAAAGAATTTAGGTTTTTTTCAATTTCAAGAAATCCGTAAATCTGAAGGTGTTTTCCGAAATGGCTTCGGATTTGCAATCTCTATTTCTGTTACATGCAGACTGGGCGTTTATGAAGAAGAGGTTATAACTGAGCTATCGGCGGAAAGTAAGTACATACATTTGTAACCCTAGAATGGAAGCGAGAAGTATTTTAAATTACATGTTTTTCTCCCATCTTTAATTAATCTGTCATTTAGGGTTATAAATATTAAGATCACTCAAAAAACATATTTATTGCTTGCACACAAAATACGCACAATTCATTCGTTTATTGTGTCTGAGAAGCGATCAATAAATTTCACTCAATATTTCCCAGCATACAACAAGGCGTAAAATTACTTTAAAAAATTGTTTACCCACGAGAAAAAGGCGCAGCCTGCTACTATGAAGACAAACGCATTGCTGAGGAAATAATTCAAGGAAAGCATATCGGGAATATTACAAACTTATGAGAAATGGAAATCAATTTATCCAATTTTAAAACAACTCAAATGCAAAACCATTATATTTATCAGGCCATAAAAAATTACAATAACCTCCCCATTGAAATGCGCTGTATTATTGATCAACCACAATAAGTAAATAAAATTTAACTCTTCTTTTAAAAAACTTACCTACTTAAATATTTCATACAATATATTTTTTTAAAGTTAATTAAATATTATATAAATTAAGAATCGTGGCACCCTTATCAGACACAAGAACTCCTCTTTTCTGATAAGTTGCATGAACAAGAACACCCGTTAATTATTTTTTTGTTGTAAAATACCTGTAATGCAACTTATAAGAAATAATAAAAAAATAAAAATAATAAAAAAATGCTTTGAAGAAAGCTAGTGTGATCAGAATAAATTTTGCTCATCGCTTCCATTCTATAGTTATTTTTCAATCAATCTCTACATATGGTATTGTGGGATGGGAGATTGTGCAGCATCAATTCTTTATCCCATGGTCACAACTCAAAAACTATTACTAAGAATAATATTCAAATGTCACCCATCACACCCATCAGAGCCACTTTTAAAAAAATTCGCAACCTAGACATTCGACAGTTATACATGAAGGCTATTCTCATATACGAGTACACATGGAAAAATGATTTAATGAACAAAAGACAACAAAAATTTACACCCGCTGCTCATCACACCTAAAATGCATAATTCCCCAAACGAAAACAGCCTTCGCCCTACGACAGTTCTCTTATGTCGCTCCCAAAATGTTCAACTCACTGAGTACTGATACTAGGAAATCGAAATCTGATAGTCTTAATACCATCAGTGTTCAAAATTGGTTATTTGCAAAAGGAAGGAATTATTTCAAAGAATGTCTTCCATCGTAAAAGAGATTATTATTATTATATTAACTTATTCAATAATGCTTTTATTTATTTTTATTATGTATATGTATAGGAAGTATGATTTTATTCCTATCTTATTTTATTTGATTTTTCTTATGTACTAAATATATACTTTTACCTTTTCTTTCATCATGCAACTTAATATTTTTTCTATTTCTAATCATGTTATCTTAATTTTTAATTCTTTACATGTATGTATACAACAATATTATATACAAGAAACTTCGATTACCATAATACGGGCATGTTCCTAGTTTGGTAGTTGAAAAAATGTTAACTCTGTACCAAACTTATAAAATGAATAAATAAATTTAAAAAGCGTTGATTTAAACAAAACAAAAAATTGTTGAAATCAATTGCCATCGTATTTAGTCTGCGTTTAGTTAAAATACGTATTTAATGCGGCCTGTCGACAGGCAAACCATCTAATCGGTTGAATTAACGAGGGAATTTCACAAACGTTTAAAGTCTTGCGCACTTCATCGTCATTAAACTCTTGTCCGCCTTGTCTTTTAGTATACACACAACACAGGCTTCTTCTGAGCATCGGCGTGTTCTACTCGTATGTGGTGATATAGATTTGATATTGCGTGTGAACGGAGTAAACACGAAACAACTTTTGTTACAGCTATAAAAATAACGCTATTAAGAAAAAAATTTGAAATAGGAATTAGTTTAAGGTTGGGATGTTTGAACCCCCGTCACATTTGATTAAAGATTAGCCATTTTGTTTTTTTCCCCCTATTAAACCGTCCCCGTTAAACCTCCGTATTCAGAATTTCTTTGTTTGTATTATAAATTTCCCTTGGAAAGATGAGATTTTTATGCACTTAAAAACACACACATATATGTATATATATATATATATATATATATAAATATATATTTATACTATTGTATGAAGTTATCACTATGTGGTTAACCACATTAATTTTTCACGCCTACCGGTTTCGGAACAACCGTTCCATCGTCTGGGCAAGATATACTTTTTTATTTATTTTTTATATGAATACCGCACAAGAGTCCCAACTGCTCCCAACCGTATGGAGCCAGTGAGACTATGGCATTCCCAATTGGGGAATGTTGTGAAGCTGAACGGATTGGGGAGGGGAAGGAGAAGGGGAAGAGGAAGGTGGGAAATACATGGCTATTCAGATCTGGTCACCAAACACGGCTAAAAGCCATTTCAAGCAACGTTTTAATTCTGAATGGTGGTCTTTCACCAGGGCGATACTGAAAGTATCTTCCACTCTGGAACGTGCGCAAATATACTATATATTATTTTTTAAAGAATTAATTGTGAAACAACACAAATTAATTAAATAAAATTTACTTTGAACCCGCGACCTTCGGATTCGTAGTCGAGAGCCTTACCCCTCGACCATGGAGGCCGTCGATACTAAACGATATTACAAAATTATGGCAGAACATACATAACAAGTGTAACAGTGAGGGTGGGGATTAGTAAAGAGTGGGGGAAGAGATAGAGATTGAGGGAGGGGTGAAAGGAAACATTTGAAAAGGGGCTGTAAAGTAGGTTTTTTAATAATAGACTCATTAGTATTAAGAGATTTCTTAATTTCCAAGGCTTCTAAATTATCTAAGCGTTTACCTTTACTATTAATGTGAAGAATATTGATCCTGGTATTTTTATCAAAACTATGATTGTTTGAAATAACATGATTTAACATATATATTGTATGTTATATGTTAAATTTAAAGATGATTTGTATGCAGATGTCTGGTTGAAAAAAATAATTATAAGATATACCCTCAATACAAAAAATTACTCTTATTTAACATGTTATAGGTATGAAAAAAAAATTCACAGCGTTTCTTTAAATGCTACTTAAGTCAGTAGTCTTAAGATTTTTGCTCTATTCAAAATATGTAACTTTTTAAAAATATTTTTAAACCGATCGCTTACGTCTTAAGCGCTATTTACATTAGTGCGCTCCCTCTCTCTTCCGGATTAACATATCTCCTCTACAAACAATGTTCAGTTTCCACTCAGAAGGCATTGCTTAGTCTTAAGAACAGATTAGCATAACACCATCAATCGTAACAGTATAACCGTTACACTTGACGGCTGATTTTGAGGGAAAATTTTTAACAAACCCTGAACCGAGCCTACAATCGGCGTTTAACGAAGACCGTTTAAGTACCAAACATTCGAAATGGAGCTAATAGTTCGATCAGATGTCACGAAGGCTGAAACAATCCGACCGTATGATTTTTGGAAAATTTAGTATGTTGTGAAAATTATTTATTTTATGGTAGAAAACTAAAATGCACGCTTTGTAACCTGCTAACGCAAGAAATATTATAAATGATTTATCTGCAATTTTAGACGGGTAGTTAGGAAATGTGTAAGGTTTCAATAGACAAAAATCCACGAACTATAATCTTTTAAATTCTGTATGAAATGCGTACTGGTTTTCAAACTGCACCTATTTTAAGAAATCTTGGATTGTATTTCATAGAATTTAAAAGATTAGAGTTTGAAGATTTTTGTCTTTTGAAACCTTATACACTTTACTTATTACCTGTATAGAATTTAAAGAAAAATCATTTGCAGTATTGCTACAGTTAGCAAACTACGAAGTGATGTTCAGAGCCATTTTTGAGTGCTGGCCCTTAACGAGAAAACGAACATAAAATACAGAACACAATTTGTTGAATTATGTATATAAAAGGATGGTATTACAATTGATTTTATTGTACAAGCTATTACATTAACGAACTTGTGTTATGAAGAACTTAATGGTTTTCTCGATTAACGTGATTACCAAAAACTGCACTTTTAATGGGTTACATGCGGGTGGTTAAATCGACCCCCTGGAGTAACAACATCTGTCATGCGATAATGTGCTCTAAGGAGAGCAACTTTAAGGCTTATTATCGCATAAAATTGCGGTGTCAGATGGAACCTTGTTATTCCAAGGAGTCGAAATGTCGCATCGTAAGACATGTTGAAGGCACCTCGTTAGCCTTCCACTCACTAACCGTCAATTGCAATTACTTGATCTTATACGAGAAATTCGCTTTTTCTATAGTTCCCATAATAATTTAATCAGGGCCAATGTTACGAAAATGTTCTAAGGCTGATTAAAAAAACGAATATTTTTTCTCTTTGATTTAAGAAAATAATTATTTGGAATTTTGTTATTTCACTGTAGAATAAAGAAATATATGAAAAATGTCTTACAATTCTATCCCCGTACTACAAAGGTACATACTGCGGTACATTAGAACTCCTACAGACTATGTTTTTAATGCCCTGAATTTAATGTCTCTCAAACAATTATATTCAAAAGATATTCTAATTTAACCATTAAAAAAAACAGGATAACTCTGCACATACAAACTCGGGTCGATTCACAAGATTCTCATTACTGCTTACATTCCACCAACCTACAACTAAAACAACTTTTGGACAAATAAATTAGCAATATTTCTGTATAAAAGTATTTAACATTGAATTCAAAAGAAGTATTAAGATATGGAATATGGACACGGGAAGGAAGAATATAGATATGATGTTGCAACCAAACAGAGTTTAACGGTCACGGTATGTTTTCTTCTAGATTTTAGAATTTTTATTCATTTATTGCATTATAATGTTCCTCTAGTAACATTTTAAGATAATTACGAAAACTTACTTAAGAAAATTAACAAACTTACAAAAGACTTGATCTAATTTATAATCCATATATAAAACCATGTTCAATGTGACCTTAGAACGGGGTACCCCAGTAAGGTCACATGTTTTGTGACTTTTGTATATAACACTATTGAAATAAATAAACATCGCGTTGCACTGTTAGGTAGGTAAAATATACAAGACTTAAAATCGGGAAATATTGATTTATTTATTACATTATGTAGACCCTATATGGACTTTTACATATTTAGTTAGTTACAATAGTCACACAGATGCAAAACACATCACAGTAGGTACATAGATAAAATAGATAGCCTCATAAAATACAACAACTAAATATTTCATTTGTCTCACGAACAAATACAGGAATAACATAGTTTAAGTACCATTCCAAATAATTAGCTACAGAGACGGTGATACTTATACTCTAGACCAGAGTTTCCCAGCCTTCTTTATGCCATGCCCCACCGTAGTCTTTTCAAAAGTCAGATGCCCCACCGGCATCAATTTTGCACATCTGAGGCATTTTTTGTATGACCGATGAGTATTCCCCTTTATATGTGGAATGCCGACATATCTCATCTCTGAAGCGTGGTGCCCCACCTCTGCTCTAGACACATATATTAATATTGCTTGTGCAGTGGTGGATTATTTAGCTAGCTGAGGAATTCAATTCGCAACGCTCGGTTGGGAACTCGACACATTTGCACACTCACCGGTTATAGCTACCAACTTATTATAGGTAGAAGTTCGCGACAGGAAGGGGGTTGGAAAAACGAATGAAATGAAGCATGATTTTTGTTACAGAGCGGATGACAGTATCGCCGTGGTGATAAACAACATAAAAAATTATTAAGGTTGATAAAGGGTCACTTAAAACGGAGGATTTTGAATTTTGAATATGAAGTGCCAAGAAATAATATACATAAATATATTGATCTCGTTTTCAATGGAACCATCCATTTAGTTTATTTTTTGTTAAATTGAATAACTAGACAAGTGTATTGCGTGTGGGATGGACAGAATGAGCAAGTGTGAAGCTGTCCCATGAGATATGATTAAAAATTAGTAGTAAAATGAAAAAAAAAAATAATGAAATTTGGGAAAGAGGTCAAAATAATTGTTTGATTCGTCAATTCAATTAGAAATTTAAGTACTAATGTCAAAGGTGAGGTCTAAATTAAATAAATAATAAAACTTGTGGCATTCGTTATACTTTCATGATCACACCGAGTGTTCAATTTATGTTCCTCCATTGTTAGTTTTAATGCCAATTTTCAGGTAAAACAATTTTATGATAAATTGTAAGTGAACTATGACGCATTTGATGGAATGTCGACTGGATCAACTGTCGAAAAAAGGCTTTAATATTTTTTTGTTATTCTCGTCGTGTTGTGTATAAAATTTGTAATTTTTTAATAAATCTGCACGGTTGGGAAGGACGTTCGGATCAATTGGAGAGGACGAGTTAGAAACTCTCAAAAGGGTCCAAATATACGTTGAAATAATCATATCTTTCGATAAAAGACCTGAAATATTCCAATAACCAGGCAAATGCGCTATTAATTGATCTACTTAAACTGGCGCATTATATTGACCATCAGTTTTTCATCATGTACGAGTACATGCACGCAATTATTGACATTAATGTTCCATTAAAAATGTTTTTTTTTTTTTTACAGTAGAAGGCTTTATCATCTTTGGGGATGCTGTGTGGAGGGTCTTTTAGAGGATAGGAAGGAGTGAACTCGGGTCTTGAAGAGACCCATGTTGTAGGAGGGAGGAAACACAAAGGCCGACAGATCACTCAACAGCCGAGGTGTTGAACACAAGAGCGAGTCGTAGAAGCGACCCGTTCTCATGTGACAAATGTCAACTGTGTGGAAATGTTGGGCGCGCGTTTGGCGTGTTTCCCGACTATGCACCGATGCCGAAGGGATCAATGACGCTAGTTCCTCAGAGCATCTTCCATTAGTGGCTGTCAAATTCTACAATGCGGTTTGTACAGGGTCAGCAGTTGAGTACTATTACAGTATCTGAGGGCTCTGTACAGTACGCCCAGCTGACCGGCCAAATGCCTTTATGTGAGGGGTTGAAGATGTTTATAATCTCTCGGCTTAGATAAGGGTTTATGGAGATGTCGTATTCTGGATCCAGAACCATGCTTTTATCACATAGTCTTACCACTATATGAGAAGAAGGAGAAAGAAAAGTGCTTTAAAACCTGCTCGTGTGATAATTATGTACTTTAAGAGGAACGGCTGCGCGGCGTGTTTCATACAAAACTTAATTTTGGATTTAAGGCCAAAATACTCATCTAAAAGCTAATGATTTTTTTTACCAAAAGTAATTAAAGGAACTGATTTTTCGTAATTTTAGACGCACCTTCAATAATTATTTAAGGGCTAATGTAAAAAAAGTTTTACCCCGTCTACTTTGAAAATATAATGAAATATAAAATAAAAAATTTAAAACATGTTAAACTATGGTGGACTTTAAATTAAATTAATAACGATCAATTTACGTTGGAACACAAATTTTCCGTACATAATTTAAAATATCTAAGCGAAAAAAACCTTTTTTTTTTAAATGTTTTTTTTTTTAAATATTTTTATTTACGTAATCATGATAAATTATAGCAAATATGATAATTAAAAAAAAAAAACTATAAACCCGCAAATAATTTTCTAGGTTGCCTCTAAAATTATGATTTTTTTTATTCATTGCCCATACTTCATAATTTAAAACAAAAATAAATAACATACTTTTCATTCTTACTAGATATTTACTAAACCTTTAATTAAAAATATATCATTCAGTTTGGGTGGGTATTTTGGCTTCAAATCAAAAATTAAATTATGTATGAAAAAGGCAGCGCAGCCGTTCCTCTTAAGCTAAAATATGTGTTTTCGTCATTGCTATGTTGTTCATATAAACAATTAATAAATAATTTATGATTATAATCCATTGTATTAAAAATCATCTATCTTACGTTTTATAGAATCTTATAAGAAACCTTACATGTCATAGATACATTGACTTTACTTCTAGCAAATTCTTAAACCTATTTTCATTTAGCTGATACATTGTTTTCTTTAACTCCCGATGTATAAGTAATTTTCAACATCTAAAATAAAACATTGTAACTCATACTCTAGTCGCTTTAATTACGTTAAACTGTGCTAAAGAAATGTAAAAGGAATCTGCTATAATTATATCAAATGAAATACTTATTCTATGTATCGATTTACTATAATGCTATCGACACTTCATAATAATACAATAAACAACAACGACATAAATCTCAAACAGACTGAAAACAGATTCAAACAATGTATACTCACGTTTTCCGACCCAAGATCACGAACTACATTTTAAATTTAAGGTCATATTAGCTTTGTTAAATATCCGAAAACATCAATTTCACGATACTTAGAAACTATTAATATTATTTCAATTTCGTTTTAAATGCGTAACAAAAGTGTGAAAATTTAGAACAAAAACAACACTTTAATATTTTTTCACGATTTTTAAAAATCTTAAAAAAAAATTATGATTGACTGAAAGAATTGACACAATGTTTCACTAGTGGTTGGATGGTTTGGTTGGTTGGTAGGCTGTTCCGCGCGTACTGCCGAACTGCCGTACTGCCGTACTGTCAGGACGACAGGCGAGCAACAAGTGTTGGTGTATGAAAAGCGACGCCTGTATATACCCGGCGGCGTCGCGGCGCTGCGCCGGATGTGTGCGCGAACGCGTCTAGTTTTCCTTGTTAACCCGTTCGGCGCGGCGGCGACCGCAAAGTATTATGTTTAATTATTTAAATATTAGTTCTCACTCAATCACATAGTTTGTATTATATTTTTTTATAAACACATACCAAATGATTTCTGCTTGAATCATATTGTTGTAAGCGATCTCAGTTAGTAATTGTTATTATAATGTTTTTTATAGCGCTATTTAATAAAGAATATCACTTCAAGGGCGCCTAATATTTTTATGTTTGACACTTTGACAATTTTTGTTTGTTTGTTTGTTTAATTTGTCTCATTGACATCTAAATTGATTGAATAAACACTTTCATGTCGGCTCATAAAGCTGAGTGATACGTAACTCAATCTTATCAATATTACTCATATTAATAATTTTTTAAGTACTCAATTTTAAACGTATTTTTTTCCTCATACCGGTACCTATCAAACACATACATAATTGTTAACTCTACAATGCTTATTGAAATTTACTGATTATTATTCAATTGTGTTGCCGCTCATCTCAACACAGGATTGTCCTAGTGAGATGGGTGGCTAATGCTTTTGTTTTCATAATTAAATTTAAGAATAAATAAATAATATTTGTTTTTCTCATCTCTTTATAAGTACTTAATTATTATACTATACTCAAATTATCTGGTATACGTAAACGATTATTCTTTTTTTTTTCTTGTCTCTTTTGAAGTTAAGTATTATTCCATATTCATTATTATAATATACTTCAATTATCTGGTATACAGAATTGTTTTTTTTTTCAATACTATTCTTCACATCTCTTAAAACTTAATTATTATACTTTTTTCTAGATATACTATATTACCATACTATGTCAATACTAGCTTATTCCTTTCTATTTTTGTAAAATGGCATATGAACCAAACTTGTCAATTTGACTGTCCTAAAACGGGATTTGTTCCTAGTTGGGCAGTCAAAACTTTCTTACATTTTGTTGTTAAATAATGTGCGTTTCAAATAAAAATTATTATTATTATTAATATTGCTTATTTGCGTCAATCAAAGAATACCTCTCACGATTCCCACTGTTCGGAAACAATGAGGATTTGCATTTGGGGAATGTGCGAGGAAGTGATGAAATGGAGAGAAGAAGAAAAGGGGTGAAGATAAAGTTTCAGAAGACCCTGGTTATCATACGTATGGCATTTTTAGCTCATTGTACTTTCCCAATTTCCCACAAACTCTGGTGTTCCTCAAGGGTCATATCTTGGCCTTCTACTTTTCTCATTATTTTATTAACGATATTCACAACTGCATAAAATTTTCTGTTTTTTTCTATTTGAGGATGATATAAAGCTGTTTCCAAGAATTAGAACCCTAGAAAATCTCCTACAACTTCAGAACGACAAAAAATTGTACCGTTGAAATAATGGAGTGGCACTAATAAATTGGAATTTAAAAAAATTATGCTTAATTATGTGTTGGACTAAAGCAAACACTACGGTCTATTTAAACAAGATGCCAAATTCTTTTCTTAAGCATATTAGAGCTTTGAAGGACTTAGATCTGATTCATATTTAATAATTCATGTTCAGGATATAGAGATGTTAGGAGGGTTCTGAGAATGCCAGGATTTGTACTAAACAATTCCTCTGATTTGGTTCACTTACTGTATTATAGCTTGGTATGCAGTATTTTAGAAGGTGGCTTTGTAATATGGGGACCGGAGGATGTTACCCACTCTTTAATAATAATCAGTTAGAAATAGTTTGGATGCAGGCGAGTTCTCCAGATATTATATATATTGTTTTGATATTACTGTCTGTATTTGTATTTTCTAAGATTTTATTTTTATTTATTTAATACATGTATTTGAACATTTGTTATCGGCTAACGTATTAACTAGGTTTGAAACGCATGTGTTGAGATGGCAATTTACAGGGGTGGTTGTTCAACTAGGATATTTAGATGACAAATAGATTAAAAAAATACAATTTAATAAATTTTTTTCGAAAGTATGCTAATTTGAAGGCATAAAAGAATTTAGAAGCTGACATTTTTATTGGAGGTGATCTTACTTTTAAAGGAACTTTTGTTTTGTGTATTTGTGATGTCACTACGTAGGGAATTGAATAACTTAATAGCATTGTATTTAAAATTTCTTCGTTCATAAGAGATTTTACAAACTGGAATTACAGATGAGTTTCTAAGGCATTTACATTTTAGAGACATCAAGTAGTATCCCTGGTTATATCAGTCTGCCTTCTTATCTAGGAATGCTGGATATTAGCATTGCCAACGGATGGAACGCTCCTTTGCTGATATTGGCCTATCACCCTTTGAACGTTCACTTCAACAATCCAGATATTTTAGAAAATGTCCCGTACAATTTTACAAGAGTGCGCGTGCACGGATCT
Organism: Halesus radiatus; assembly: GCA_022606495.2. Lineage (NCBI taxonomy): Eukaryota > Metazoa > Arthropoda > Insecta > Trichoptera > Limnephilidae > Halesus > Halesus radiatus. Next base: position 15,479 of record JAHDVE020007340.1, on the reverse strand, counting down.
TTCCCTGTTCCGAAATGCAGAACTAATTGACCATTAGAAATGCCCCTCGGAAGATTGATCGTGCTTTTAAATGAGGTAATGTCTAATGTCGACATTTTCCACGTGAATATTGTTCAATTCAAAATGCTAATAAGTATGTGACGAGTATCTGCTAACAATGTAATGTACATTTGTTATTGATTAATAATTCTGTAAATGTACTACATACAAATGTACCAAACATACCCAAGGCCCATTTACGGCAATATTTCGATTCTGAATGGTGAAATCCAGGAATATACTGGGAGTAACTTCCACGGGGGACGTGTTTAAAATATGCTTGTTTATTTGCACTATACAGGACTTTGATGGAACTATCTCTGTCAGTATTGACGTCAGAGTACATAGACTTGTCCTAAGTACGATTTAGATGGCTGGAGGTAAAGTTCATATAACACCCATTTTGGCACCAGTCTAGTTCACTGCCGTCCACGTTTGTTTCTCGTGATTTTGACTGCGTATATCAAATTACAAAACATTTATAAAAAGGGTCAAAACTAAATCGATTTTTGTAAACAATCCGAACCTTTTTAATTATTTGCTGTTTTACTAAAATTGGTGGCACGCCTAGCTCGCCCCTCTTATTTTGGTTTCTTCCCCTTGTGTGTTAGGTAAATTCTATACATTCTTTGCTCTGTGGTACCCAGTCAAAAATTATACCGCTAAGCCATTAAGTTCGTCATATCATTAGCAATGGTTTCGTCAGCTATATCTCCTTACAAAACTGCATCCAATATTGATAAATGTGAAGCATCCTAATAATGATGATGATGGAATGGTTTCTTTGTATTAAGTGCACTAAAACAATATTTAGCAATTTGATCCGAACATGCATGCATTTTAGCTATGACTCGCACTCATAAATAGACGGAATCAAATAAAATGCTTGGTTGAGAAACAGCAATACTATGTTTCGTGCAAATTCCTATGCCAGGAACAGAAATTCTAAAACAACGATGATTGTGGTGAGAAGATACTTTTTTTCATCTGGATTACTCATGGGCTGTCTTTTTCTATGGAAAAGGGGTGAAAATTAGGACGTGTTATTTTTTCGTCCAGTTTAAGATGGCGGATATTATGTGATCTGCTGTTGTCATTGTTTTCGTAAGTATGTTGTGCGTCAATTTTGCGACAATAATATGTGTTTATTACTCTTCGGTATTATGGATTTAGAGAATATTTTTGATGATTTTTTTTTACATTGTGCTTTGAGTAAATAATACGCGAACACATTGTCACAGGTTAGCGCACTTCCTTTGACCGCTGTGATTCTTTTACGTAACTATAATGTTACGTATTATGTGGAGATGTTGCGTGTTTATTTAGGAATATAATTTAAAACATTGTAAAAACGATTAAAGGTAGATTAGACTGTGTTTACATTGATTGTGAATCCGTGTTTCTGTCCGGAATTGTGAATTTCGCGGATTTCGTGTTGCCATTTTTTGACGATTAAGTACCGTCCCAAAATATTTTTTCTCCTTTAATGGAAACTATATGTGCAAATCCGTATCAAATTGTAGGTAAGAAAATAATGATATGGTTCCCATATGGGGATTGATATGAAAAAAAAAGTATCGTCAAAGAACGCCTTTAGGAAACTCCATTACATGTACGACTGAACGTGGTAGGCGCTAATAAAAAGACGCGATGCTAGCAGTCCACAATGGTATGCTGATCCCACAGAGCAAATAATACATAGAGAAGCTCTAACGCGCAATAGGAAGAAACCAAAAATAGTAGTGGCGAGAGGCGATCTAGGCGTGCCACCAACTTAAGTAAAACAGCAAATAAGTAAAAAGCTTCTGCTTGTTTATAAAAACCGAATATCTTGTTAGAGTATATAGTTGACACGTTTAATAAATGTTTTATCGCAGTCAAAATCATACGAAACAAACGTGGACGGCAGTGAACTAGGCAGGTGCAAAAATGGGTGTCACATGACCTTTGCCTCTAGCTGTCGTAACAGTAGTTACTGTTTTCAGTAGGTGATCCCAACCATGACGTATGGCATTGCGGCATGGAACTGGCAGAGGAAGGATGAAAATTGACTGATATCTGTAGAAATGATATCACTGAGGCTAATGTGTTGTAAACCCACCTATGACTGTGTTAAAAATATGGAAATCCGGAAAGAATGATGTAAGCGTATTGATAAGATCAAGAAAGGGACGCATGTAGATCGGACGAACGAAGGAAGGAATGTAAGGAGAATATACGACGCGGACGTGAATGGTAGATGAAGTCGGGGACTCCTGAGGAAGACATATCACGATCCAGTTAATCAATCAATCCGTGGTTGAATGGTTACGATCCTTGGCTATGAATCCGGAGGTCGCGGGTTCAAATCCCACGCCCGCGCAAGTAATTTTTTTTGGTTAAATCGCGCTATTTCACAATTTATTAATTAAAAATAATATATAGTATATTTGCGGCACGTTCCAGAGTGATAGATACTGTCAGTATCGCCCTGGTGAAAGACCACCACTCAGAATCGAAACATTGCTTGAAATGGCTTTAGCCGTGTTTGGTGACCAGATCTGAAAAGCCAGGTACTTCCCCACCTTCCTCTTCCCCATCTCCTTTTCCTCCACAATACCTTCAGCCTCCCAACATACCCCAATTGGGGATGTCATAGCCTCACTGGCTCTAGAAGGTCGGGACTCTTGTGTGGTATCACATTAAAAAAATAAAATAAAAATCAAATAGCAAGAGTGTGAATGAGACGATGGATGAATCTGAATTAAGCGAGAAGAGTATGCCAAGATAGAGTTGTGTGTATCCTCTACCCTTTCTGTCTGCCCCTTTGGAAAACGGCGTGATGGTTAGTTAGTTAATGCTATATTCCGATCATCAGCAGACCGATGAAATAATTTCAGTTTAACTGCGTGGCCTCGGTAATGATTTATTTTCCAAGTCCTTGATTTGGTTTTTATTCAACATTTGTATGTTGCAAAGGCAAATTAGCACTTGTAACTAGAACAAATTGCAGAAAAATCCAGTTAATTGCTCTGATGTAATATTATTTGAACGGGTTATTTGGATCTCGCTTGATTTTATAATGTTAATTGATGAATTCATCTTCAGGCGCTATTTTTCTGGGCAACAATATTGAATAGGACGCTGAATGAATGGGCATTTCAAATTGTCATAAATCTGTAAATTTTTAAATCAAATACCACATTTATGTTCTGATTAGTTAGTACACTTATGCGTGACCGCTTTTCGTTTACCAATGGCAATGTCAAATATTGCCGTCGAAGGTGACACGTCACGTACAATAGCAGGAGGAGGGAAAGGGATAGGGGTATTTTAGCCAAATTAGTATTTATGGAACTTTATGCTTTTACGTTAAAACAAATAAATAGGTTTAAGAGTCACTTTTCAAAAGTGGCTTTAAACATCACTTTGTAGGTTGCTAACTAAAGCAATACAACAAAATATTTAACTTTTAATGCTGTACGGGTAGTTAGGAAAGTGTATAAGGTTTCAAATGACAAAAATCTCAAATTGTAATTTTTTAAATTCTATGAATTACATTCCAAAATGTATGAACATAGGTGTAGTTTGACAACCTGTGATGCCATTTTCGAACATTTTAACTAAAATTTCAGTACGTATTTCATATATACTTTTTAAAAATTACAGTTTGGGGAACATTTTCCTAACGGGTCTTTTACAGATAAGATTGGAATTTTTGAACCCTCGTTACGTTTGATTGACGACCAAATTGATGATAAATATACATATATTATACGGATACATAACACTTACCTACACTGTAACGTGAATGTGCTCATAGACAATGTTAGCAACTAATGTTGTATGTATGTACTGTTCTGCTCTACGCGATGCCGGTAGATGTAAATAGACCTTCGAGCTCTTTTTGTTTACAATTAAACGGTCCTCGGTTAGACGCCGATTCTCGAGCCGTTTCAGCTTTTGAAGAAATTATGATCAGCCGTCAAAATTTGATCGTAAGGTCAAAATGGCACCAAACGTCTGTGAGGGAGGTTGAAACAACGCAACCTAAGCGGTCCTAGATTAAATTTACTGGAACACTAGAGATCAACGAACGAACTAAGGATCCTAATACCTGTCTCAGAACAAACATCGTCTAGTGCGACGGGTAAAGTACATATAAATGTTTAAAATTTGATGCCAATAATTGCCCGGGTTGCCGGCAATGAAATGAATGAAACATTAATAAACTAAATAAGAGAAAAATATATCTTTTAACAACTTCTTCTGTTTTTACAAAATTTAAAAAAATATAATTCTTTAAAATAATTCACGGATCTATCCACGACTTTTTGTCTTAATAGCATTGACGTCATTATAAAACAATTAAGAAAAACCCGCCTTCATTAAAAGCGGGGAAAATAGATTTTAACCGTAAGTACCTCACAGAATAGATAATTTAAACTATCACAATTATATCTGAGTAAATCGGTGCTTACCGAAAATACTAATAAATCATTTCAAACACAATCAAAATTAAAATTGGGTGGGGTAAATAAGATCACATAAGTAAGTCGTCGCAATGTGAACGCCGAAACAGCTGTCACAATAATACAAAATCATAAAATTTATTTGCTTTAATTTTTTTTTTTTTAATTCAAGACGCTTATCAAGGCTATAGCAAAATCACAAAAGGAACCAAAAAAAATCCATGTTCGTGTTATTTGTGCAAATCTTTTAACTCTGATGTGAACTCGATTCGTCTCGATCATTAAATCATGTGCTTAAAATTCGCATAGATTACGTTCTAATCTCTTAGTTCTGTACGTAAAGCGCTTTAAAAACGTGACAAATGCCAGAAGATATTACTTATAAGTTTTTGTTATTTATTAGTAAATTAATATATCGACTATTCGGATTTTATTCAAAATGCAAAAATTACTTCGACAATTTAAAAAAAATATATTGTATAAACCACTAAAACCTGGATAGAATTTGTTTTGTATGAATGTTAGTCGTACTTTAATTTGACCTCAAGAACATAAGATTGGTGCATTGTTGGAAATAATTATATTATATAAGGAAGAGTGTCCCGAGCGGTGTTTGTTTGTTTGTAAAGCTACAGTTTTATTCCGAACTTGATGAAATTTTGCACACTTGACCTTTAAAACACGAGGAAGGTCACTGTATATATGAGATTTCGGAAAACCATCTCTATCCCCCTTTTCCACACCTTTTAACAGGGGTAGGGGTGGGGGTAGGGGTGGAGATAGTGGTAGGGTAAGGGTAGGGGTAGGGGTGGGGGTAGGGGTAGGGGTAGGCGTAGGGTAGGGGTAAGGGTAGGCGTAGGGTAGGGTAAGGGTAGGGTAGGTAGGGTAGTAAGGGTAGGGTAAGGGTAGGGGTTGGGGTAGGGGTCGGGGTAGGGGTAGGGGTAGGGGTCGGGGTAGGGGTAGGGGTCGGGGTAGGGGTAATTTACATTACAACCTCAAAACTTTTTGCTCCAAATCATTCAAAACCCCGGATAACGCCGGATACTTCAGCTAGTATTAAATAAAAATAATAATTTTTTATTTACTTTACTTATAAAATAATAGGTTTATTTTGAATATCTACTGAGGTGTATGCATTTTTTTGGGAGAGAGATTAATGTTAAGTAATTATCAATTTAAAATATTACGTTGGTTCACGGTCGATGACTAAATAAATGCAATTTTAACTAGATATGTGCAGATAATTTTTGCTTATGGTATTATACTTATCATACAACCTAAAAAGGTAATTTAACAACTCATATTAGTAAAAAGTGTATAAACTGACCGTTAAAATTGGATTTAAAACGAATTAAGGACACGAAGGTAAAAAAAAGTAAACAAATCTTAGTGAAAACACTTTGAAAGAAGTTATGACATTTAATTTAATTTGAACTCCGGTTTATTATGCAAATATATGATTAATATTATTGCCAAAGTATTAACTTACCAAATTGTTCAATTTATTAGAACATTTATGACACTTTATGATTTTACGTGATTAATTTGAAAACTTTACTTCTTTCTTCTTGTATTTCGTAAAAAATTACTTTGTATTCACCACTTTATTAATATACACAGATATCAACATGTTTCGAAAGCGATGCTTTCTTCATCAGGAATTGGTATTTGCGTATATTAATAAAGTGGTGAATAGAAAGTATTTTTTTAAAATTAATTTGATGAATTATTCATTTAGTTTAGGAGAAATTTCAAAGTTACTCACTCAAAACATTTATCTTTCTTACCGATTACATTATAATTTAGCAGTGATTTAATAACAGGTGAATGTATTTTTATCTAAGTTATTCTATCCAACGCTTTCTGAAAAGAAACAGTGGTGTGGAAAAACGTCGCGCATGGGAAACTAGTAATACTACAATAACACATAATGGAAATTATAACTCCCCAAATTTAGGGGAGGAATTCCACGCGAATTAATGAAGCCATTTTTCGTTCCCACTACTTTGACCTTGACGCATTTTTCAATAACAAAAAAATATTTCTTTCCTTTCCTAAGACATACGTCCATTTAACATAGGTATCAACCATCGAATAAAGTTCAATGTTTCTTCATTGGTTCAATCCAAGATTAGAATTACTTAGGCAATAGGGGGGAAATGCTCCTTCGGTTGTAGTTCGTCAGTTAGTCTTTGGTTTGCGATATTTGTAAAGGGGAGAGGGAGGTCGAAGAGGGATTATTCATTTTTTAATCATTGAAGAAGATAATATTAACCCATCCCAAATGAACCACGAAACCAAAAAAACAACAGAAATTCAAAAGATTTCAGTCGCATCTGGGATTCGAACCCAGGACCTCTACCTATCCGGGGTAACCGCTTAACCAACATAGCTAATGAGACCAGTTCAATTTACTTTTATTTTTATTAACATTTTACTTATTCAAGTCGACTAAACATTTTACTTTAAACCTATCATACATGCAGATATACACATGTAAATGTACATGTACGTATGTTCTGTGTATGTATATATGTGTTTATGTGCACATACTGTGTACTGTACATAATCAAAAAGGGAAATTTGTATTAATTATTTACTTTTTAAATGTTGTTTTTTGAGATATGAGATGCTAACATATTACGAGGTTTGTTCAAAAGAAAAGGTGAATTTTGAATTTTCGCCGGCTGTGTATATTAGATAATCGTTTTTTTTATATGTTGGTACACATATGTTTATCATATGTTAGCATTATCAGCCATTTTGGATTAGTGGTTTGTTTTTGACAACTGGAAAGGTTATACGAGATGTGTTCAAAAGAAAAGATGAATTTTGAATTTTCGCTGGCTGTGTACATTCGATTATCGATTTTTTTTTGTTGTGTTGGTACACATATGTTTATCACATGTTAGCATTATCAGCCATTTTGGATCAGTGGTTTGTTTTTGACAACTTGAAAGGTTAGTCACGTTTTTGTGTGTTTTTACTTTTGAAAAAAATGGATTAAAGAATATGTATTAAATTTTGCGTTAAAATGGAATAAAGTGCTCCAACGCACTTAAAATATTGACTGTGGCATTTGGCGAGTCTACTTTGTCACAAAAAAGTGTTTATAAGTGGTACAAGCGCTTTACAGAAGGCCGAGAAGATGTTAATGACGATGAGCGTTCTGGAGTTGCAACCACGTCAACAAACGAAGAAAACATCGAAACAGTGAAGAAAAATGGTTTTGAAAAATCGTCAAGTCACTATTAGGGAAGTTGCAGAGGATGTTGGCATATCAATCATGCAATTTTCTAGGATGTTTTGGGCATGAAACATGTGGCAGCGAAGTTTGTTCAGAAATTGATAAATTTTGAGCAAAGGCAACGTCGCATTAGTATCGCTCAGGAGTTGTTGAATGACGTCAACGAAGATCCAGATTTGCTCCAAAGGGTCATAACTGGTGATGAAACGTGGGTATATGGTTATGACGTAAAAACCACGGCCCAATGGAAGCGGCCAGAAGAGCCAAGACCGAAAAAAGCACGCCAAGTTCGATCAAATGTGAAGGTTTTGCTCACTGTTTTCTTCTATTACAATGGCGTGGTGCATCATGAGTTCTTGCCAACAGGTCGCACGGTTAATAAGGAATACTACAAGGAAGTTATGCAACGTTTGCGTGAAGCAATACGGCTCAAACGATCAAACAAATCATGGATTTTGCATCACGATAATGCACCAGCTCACACATCAAAGCTTGTTCGTGATTATTTGGCCAAAAACAACACCGTAATCATGCCTCAACCACCGTATTCACCAGATTTGGCTCCCTGAGACTTTTTCCTATTCCCGAAACTGAAGAGACCAATGAAAGGAAAGCGTTTTGCCACAATTAATGAGATAAAGTCAAAATCGAAGAACGAGCTGATGGCCTTACCGAAAAGCGCATTCCAGAAGTGCTTCGAGGATTGGAAGAAGCGCTGGTATAAGTGCATTATATCTGAGGGTGATTACTTTGAAGGGGAGAAAATGGATATTGATGAACAAATAAATACTTTTCGAAAAAAATTGAAATTCACCTTTTCTTTTGAACACACCTCGTATTTCTCAACCTTGTTTAATAATAAACACCGCATTTGATGAATATTTCGGTCTTTGATACAACATATTAAATACATTCCATAACCATTACCCATCTAAGTTCATAATTCAATAAAATTAACTGTTATGTAATACGAGTATATACTTGTTTCTCACCTAACTATTATTTTCAAATTTGTTAATGGTTTTATAGACAGCCCTGATATAGTCAGCTTAATTAAATTTAATATTCCCACTAGAACTATTCGATCTAAAATTTTATTTAATTGTTACAATAATTTCAGGACTGAGTAATTTAAAAGTTCTCTTTTACCCAGACTCCACGCAGAAGGTAATACATTTTCAGACATATTATTGCATACATCCTCAACAATTATTGATATACCTGTCTAGAGCATATGTTCTCAACGTGGGCGATAACGCCCCCTCGTGGGCGTTTGAGACTTTCAGGGGGGCAGTAGAAGACCCAGAGAAAATTAGGGGGCATTGAGATGGCACAGTGAGGGCGTGGGCAAGTAAAAAAAAACAAATGAAACACTCAAAATTTGTTTAAACTACATTTATTTTACAAGCCTACCTGTTTCGGAACAAGATGAATTACAGTGGTTCCGCCTTGCAATGGCGGCTCGTGACTTGAGTGAGCTAGAGTGCTAAGATTGAAAAATGAATCGGCTTCAACGACATCAATAACTTTGTATGTTTCAATCTTAGCACTCTACTCTAGCTCACTAAAAAGTCACGAGACCAAAATTCTGATGTTTGCGTTGTTTTTATTTGCCTAACTAAAACAATAACTTTTAGGTGTTTTTTTAGAGGCATACAAATTCAAAATGAAAATTTTTTATAGGTATATAAATTCAAAATGAAACACATTGAAATAATGTTAATATCTATGATATTGGCTTTATTTAATAGATAATTTTATGCCATTATTGTTTAAATATGATTTCGGGCATATGAGTGCCACGGCTAGCTCGAATGAAGCGCAATCGTGAAGTCCAATTTTCGACAAGTTTATCAAACAACTGGGCAATAACACGGCGAATGTTGACTTCCAAATGGTCCAACGTTTCTGGTTTATCAGCACAGACCAGTGACTTCACATATCCCCAAAGAAAGTAATCTAATGGTGTGAGAACACACGATCGTGGAGGCCAGTTCACAGGTGTTTAAAAATGTGTTTAAAAAGTAAACCTCTTTAAAAACAACCTTTACTTTATTCATATCAAATGCCGTAAAATATGTATATATATATATATATAATACGGGCAGCTTCTGACATTATCCATTCCTCGGGATGGTAACATGGTACTCTAACGCTCCTAGCGGTCAGTGGCCCGGTCAATTAACCTGAACCGGTCAATGGTTGAGTTGACATCGCGTCTAGGTTCCACCCAGACATCGTGAGTTCAATTCCTCGACTGGCTAAGTCCTCCATCACGACACAAGCAACATCTTCCGCTTACTGTGATGGTAGTAGGAGATTTTTAAATATTGTCGGTTATTGGGAATGTTGGTCTGTCTATCTTTAGAAAAAAAAATTCCGACATTTGAATAAATTTTCTTAATTAAATATAGAAACAGAGAATTTATAAAATAAACATTAGGTAACCTACATAGAATGTGCGGGACTGCACTAACTTCCCCACATACTTGAATAAATACTTGCTAATATTATCGGTAACACGTAGAAACCGCTACTTTCTTTCCGTCAATTAAGAATACGTTTTCGGCTAACCTCACAAAAATATCAATCTACTTATAGTTCGATCATACAACCCACGCAATCCAAGTTCCCGGTATCCGCCTTACTACGGAAAAGTGTTAAAAAGTCAATAAAGGAATCATCAATAATTCAATGAACTGGAACATTCCACACAAAAATAAATATTATAGTATCAATACCTAGTCCCGCATCACACATGTAAAATATCAACGTAATACCAAAGTCTCATTTTTCATGGAAATCGCAAAACTCATCGGATAATAGTCACACCCTACTCTCCGGATTTCGATCATATAAGAAATATATCGACACGTCTAATTGATCGATGTCTAATTCATTTCTTTATTCCGTTTTAGTAAAAAAATTCCATACCTTTTTTTAAACGAACGCGTGTGTTAAAAATACGAGGTGTGTTCAAAAGAAAAGGTGAATTTTGAATTTTCGCGGGCTGTGTACATTCGATTATCGTTTTTTTTTTTGTTATGTTGGTACACATATGTTTATCATATGTTAATATTATCAGCCATTTTGGATCAGTGGTTTGTTTTTGATAACTGGAAAGGTTTTTTTAATGTATTTTTTGTTATGTTGGTACGCATATGTTTATCATATGTTAGCATTATCAGCCATTTTGGATCAGTGGTTTGTTTTTGACAACTGGTAAAAAAACGATAATCGAATGTACACAGCCCGCGAAAATTCAAAATTCACCTTTTATTTTGAACACACCTCGTATGTTGAAAATAAAGTGTTTACTTGACTTTTGATAATGCCGCGAAGCACAATGTTCGTTTCGTACATTTGAAATTTGACGTTTCTCGATGAGTGAAAAACGAGACAAAACGTAGCTTATAATTACTAAAATAAGTTGGGTTCTTTCAGCTCCATTTATAACATACATTAAACATGTTTTGACATTCGAAAACGGAAATACATATTTGTCATTCAATAATTGAATCACGTAAAAAATATCGTAAACAAATAATGACATTTGACATTTCGGTGACGTTTGTTCACCCTGTTGACACTTTTTCTAACTAGTCCCCTGTTGAGGGGAACTTAATCCACAAAAATCGACGTTGAGAATAGCGTATTTGTGCGTTTGAACAGTCTTGTGGCAAAATTTCGGCTCAGCCGTTGCTCAGTAATTTAACTAAACAAATCTAATTTTCATTAAATATGTACTTTCTTTCTGTTACAATACTTAAAATAATTCATATTCCAGTACTCATATTTACTTAAATTACTCATATTACCCACACACAGGCAGCGCCTATGTGGGTTCCCATTTCTAACAATTATAATTTAAACAAAAAAAATATTACATAATTTACGTTCTATTTTATCTTAAAAACTGTAGAAAAAAATTGGTAAGATGGGGCTGGGAATCTATCAAACGAACTGCCTGTTTTTGCAGTCAAGGGTTTTTTCAGGTATTTTCGGGATCCACAGTAGGGCGTAATTTGTACAAGGTCAGCAGTTGTATCTGCGGGCCCTATCCCAGCTTCAGAGAAGCTAACTTGACTCTGGCTCCATTGATAAATCACATGTAATATAATAATGTCATGTAATAAATGTGTTTAAACATCTTAGAGAGTTAATCGAAGATCTGTGTTACAAATTGTAACATAATCGAAAACATAGAGTTATATGACGAAATAACACAGTCGTGATTTCACTTGTAATTTCATTCATTGTCTTAAAAATAATATTTTTTGTATTCGCTAATCAGATTATTTTAAACAATCATAGTTTTGATAAAAAAAATACAGGGATCAATATTCTTCACATTAATAGTTAAGGTAAAGGCGTAGACAATTTAAAAGCGTTAGTAATTAAGAAATCTATTGTCTATTATTAAAAATAAAATAAATTTATCTCACAGTCCCATCTTAAATATGTTTCCTTTCACCCCTCCCTCAATCTCTATCTCTTTTCCCACTCTTTATTAATCCCCACCCCCAATTTGACACCTATCATGCTATAATTTTGTAATATTGTTTAGTTAATACATATTTGGTATTAATAAAAAGTGGTTTAATCAAAGCTTCATTGTTTCATTAATTATAAATTATATTTTTTTCAAAAGATTGGTATTCACTTTGTGGCGTCATTATTAATAAATGAATTAAAAAATTCTCTGTAATCATAATTAATCTGAATTTGTCAATCATATTTTGGAAACCAATCATTCTTTTGATATAAAAAAAGGCTTAAAATTTTTACATACAAATATAACCGGTTCACAATTAGACAAATTTGAAATTTCAGAAATTAGAAAAAGTGTTAATAGTCAATTAAATATAATTAATAAACTACTTTTTTTTTAAATAGCTATCTCATGGATTTATTTTCATACTAATATTTATAATAAAAATAATTTCTTTTTTAATTTCTAATGTGTTATTAATGTGTTATTAAATGTTTTTAAATATTTTTTATTAAAATTTTTGATTAATTACTACCTACTTTAATCATTTTTTTGTTTATGTTTATAATTTGTTTATTCTTACATTATTGTGTTCTATGTTGATCATTTGTCTATCCTTTATTATTTTTTAGTATTCTGTATATTTGTGATGAGGAAAGCATCGCTTTCGAAACATATTGAAATGCATATATTAATAAAGTGGTGATTAAAAAGTAATTTTTAATTAATTTATTATAAATTATAAATCTACATATCTACTACATATTAATTATCGATACTTATCACAAATCTAATGAATCACAATGATTCATTTAAAGACGTCAGTAATTCGTGATTATGTCAGATTGCCGATAATTTAATAATCATTTTCATTGATGCCCTTTTCCTTATCTAGAGGACTTTTTAATTAACTAGAGTTTGTTGTTATTGATTATTGTTGATTACACGATCTGGTGTAAAGTGCTCACTGATTGCGAATTTCCCAAAACTTGAAAATATGTACGCCAAGGTCAGGTGCTCGCACTGCTCACTTGACAGCAATTATTGGCCTAAATAGATATATTAAATCGTGAAGGTTGAGAAGTTTATTGTTGCATCTTTATCTTAACAAACCATTTCTAGATTAAACGAGGAAAATAAAAACAAACGGAGGTATGGCATGGAAGCGTGCCGACTTTCGGCGAGCTGCGGCCAAACTGCACGGACTATCAAAGCGGCGGAGGCAATGAAAGTCACGTTCCTTGCAAAATCAGTGTAAAATATTGTTCCTATGTGTGATGTTGGGATGGGAGGTGAGGTGGCTATCGATGTCGACCGAATCCTTCCAACCGCGAACGAACTCAACGAACGGAGTCGCTGCATCACATAGCTGCCGCCGCCGGGCCGGAGCATTTGAGTTGCCTGCGTACTTCAAGTGCTCCTTGAGTTTTTTAACATTGAAAAAGCCGATCAACACCGAAACGTATTTATTTATTATATTATATACGAGGTTTGTTTTAAAGAAAGGTGAATTTTGAAATTTCGCGGGCTGTGTACATTCGATTATCGATTTTTTTTCTTATGTTGGTACACATATGTTTATCATATGTTAGCAATATCACCCATTTTGGATTAGTGGTTTGTTTTTGACAACTGGAAAGGTTAGTCACGTTTTTGTATGTTCTTCGATTTTTTACTTTTGAAAAAAATAGATCAAAGAATATGTATTACATTTTCCGTTAAAAATGGAATAAAATGCTCCAACGCGCTTAAAATGTTGACTGTGGCATTCGGCGAGTCTACTTTTTCTCAAAAAAGTGTTTATAAGAGGTACAAGCGCTTGAAAGAAGGCCGAGAAGATGTTAATGACGATGAGCGTCCTGGAGTTGCAACCACGTCAACAAACGGAGAAAACATCGAAACAGTGAAGAAAATGATTTTGGAAAATCGTCGAATCATTATTAGGAAAGTTGCAGAGATGTTGGCATATCAATCGGCTCATGCCATTCAATTTTCTCGGATGTTTTGGGCATGAAACGTGTGGCAGCGAAGTTTGTTCTGAAATTGCTAAATTTTGAGCAAAAGCAACGTCGCATTACTATCGCTCAGGAGTTGTTGAATGACGTGAACGACGATCCAGATTGCTCAAAAGGGTTATAACTGGTGATGAAACATGGATATATGGTTATGACGTCGAAACCAAGGCCCAATCATCCCAATGGAAGCGGCCAGAAGACCGAAAAAAGCACGCCAAGTTCGATCAAATGTGAAGGTTTTGCTCACTGTTTTCTTCGATTACAATGGCGTGGTGCATCATGAGTTCTTGCCAACAGGTCGTACGGTTAACAAGGAATACTACAAGGAAGTTATGCAACGTTTGCATGAAGCAATACGGCTCAAAAGATCGGAATTATGGAAAAACAAATAATGGATTTTGCATCACGATAATGCACCAGCTCACATATCAATGTGATTATTTGGCCAAAAACAACACCGTAATCATGCCTCAACCACCGTATTCACCAGATTTGGCTCCCTGCGACTTTTTCCTATTCCCGAAATTGAAGAGACCAATGAAAGGAAATCGTTTTGCCACAATTGATGAGATTAAGTCAGAATTGAAGAACGAGCTGATGGCCACACCGAAGAGCGCATTCCAGAAGTGCTTCGAGGATTGGAAGAAGCGCTAGCATAAGTGCATTATATCTGAGGGGGATTACTTTGGAGGGGAGAAAATGGATATTGATGAATAAATAAATACTTTTCGAGAAAAATCGAAATTTACCCTTTCTTTTGAACAAACTCGTACGCCCTATATCGGTTTTTACACATTTTGCTACAAAAATTCAAATTGCAACATTGACCTGTAAAATGTGCCATAACGAAATACAGCAACCAAATATTTAATTTGTTTTACGAACAAAATCAGAAATAACATTGTAAAGTACCATTCCAAATGATTAGCAACAGAGGCGAATATACAAAACACATCTCACATTCAATGATACTTATACTCCAGACACATATCTTATTAATAATTGTTGAGGAAGTAAGTAATAATCGTCTTTTTGTATTTGTATTCCGAGCAGTTTAAGATATCCACCATGTCTGAAAAAGTTTTACCTTCTGCGTGAAGTCTAGGTACAAGTGATTTTTTAATTACTCAGTTCTGAAATTGTTGTTATAATTGAATAAAATTTTACATCGAGGAGTTCTAGTTGGAATATTAAATCTAATTAAGCTGATTATATCAGGGCTGTCTATAAAATCA